>OZ005650.1:258613039-258748039 GCA_963930645.1 Salticus scenicus | reverse complement strand
AATTATGAGTAATACAATGTAAAACCGGGAAAAGCTGTCAGTTCTAGGGAAAAAATATCGAGATTTGCAGGCTTGCGAAGAAGAGGAAGCTTTATGCAAAACATGTTAGGGTATAAAACGTTTGAAGACGTTGTCATGTTTTATGTCGATGTTTCCGGCTGTAATGATGACGATATCTTTAGTTGAACGTGCATTATTGGTGAAACTGTTTTACGAAAACAAGGAGAATGCTTCTGATGCAGTTCGGGAATCCCGTCGTATAAAGAACCTACGGCGTGGACCAATGTCTACTAAAGATATCCGGGCCATGATTAAGAGATTTGAAATGACGGGAAATTGGGGGTTCAACCTGGAAGAGATCGTAAACCTGTCACACCGGTACTTTTTGATGCTGTCAAGACAGCTGTTCCCACACAGTCACAGACATCAGAGTTTGGGGGCAGTAGCGCACGTGCAGTTTCTCGACAGACAGGCGCTATTCTTACAGCAGTCTGAAAAATGCCCAGAAATATACTCAGAAATATAATGCACTACTTTACCATACCCAAGAGCTGCTTCATACAGACAAGCCACAACGTCTCTCATTCACAGTCAGTTTTCTGAACAGAATGACTGTTGATCTGTCATGGCCTTGGAATATTCTGTGAAGCGACGAGGCTCATTTCTACCACAATGGGACAGTCAATACACAGAATTGCCGCATTTGGGCTAAGAAAAATCCGCGGATGCACACTGAAATTCCCCTACATTCTCCAAAGGTGACTTATCTGGTGTGGATTCACGGCGACATTCATCCTTGGGCCATTCTTTTTTGAGGAAATAACTGCACGTGGTCATGTCAAATGTTCCGTTACGGGCCGTCGGTACCATGATATGCTGCAAACATTTCCTTTGCTTCAACTACAGCAAAGGCGGGTCCTTATATCGACCATTTTCATGCAGGAAGGGGCGCCCCACATGTCCATGAGTCCGCGAAGGCGCTATTGCTCCAACAATTCACAGATGAACGTGTATTAGTCGCTTCTTTCGTAATCCCTGGCTAGCACGTTCACCGGATTGAAATCTGTGCGATTTCTGGTTATGGGGCCACTTAAAAGTGTGGTGTATCATGGAGGTGTTGCGACATTGAATGACTTAAAGAACTCCATAACGCTTTATGTGCGAAGCATCACAACTGATCAGTTACGATTCGCTGTTGAACACACTGTCCATCGACTTGAAATTTTGCTGGTGAATAAGGGTGATCACATGGAGCACCTTTCCCTACATCGTCCTAGACACGATTAACAGCTGCTCCTCTTGTGCAATTTCGTCCTAATCGGTTCATGTCTCTGCCAACTGAACTGTTTTTGTTTTTCTCAAACAGCGTACTGTTATTTTTTCCTTACCTTTACTTAATGAGGTTTGATGACAAGGTGATCAGAAACTAGTGAATAAATGTTAATATTGTTTTTGTATTCCGTTTTCGTCCTAGAAATCTTTATTCATGAATTCATCAACCGTGAATATTTATTTAAATCAAATTGGAGTGTAAAGGTTAATATTTTTATTTATTACCAACTATGCGAAAAATACCAGAGCCGGGAAGTCGTTTTCGTCGTTTATTGTGTTAAATTTAATGTTTTTCCGGAAAAGGCGCCTTCTGGTGGACATTTTGGAACTAAATTTTTACACCTTATTCGATTGAGCTAAAAATTGAAGGTTTGTTATGGGTCACAATCACACGATGTCTATAGATTTTGATGAGTGCAGGATTTAAAGTTGCTTCACAAAGACACAAAGAAAAATTCGTTTTCATTTTGATCAATGGATTCAAATTATTTCAAGTGCGATAGCTTCTTAACACCTTACCTGTTTGCGCTAAAAATTGGCAGGTGGATTGTACGAGACTGCTGCACAATTTGTATAGATTTTAAACGAGTATAGGACTTTAGTTCTTTTACAGAGACACAAAGAAAAATGTTCACCATTATGGCGAAACTGCTTAAAATATTTGAAGTGAGATAGCCTCTAATCTCTACATTTGATTAAGATATAAATTGGTAGGTATGGAATAATTTACTATCGCAGGAACTGTACAGATTTATATGTATAGAACTCACACACACACACACACAAACACATATATATATTACCAGTATACGGTAATTCAAGTGGAAACAGTCAAGATTTTTTAAATGTAAAGCTTTTTAATTTCATCGTAGAAAATGTTGAAAGAAGCACTTTTACGATTTAGAAGAATCCCCTTTTTAAATTAAATATAAAAACATGTAATAAAAAAATGGGGGGGGGGGGGGTGAGGACGTAAATTTAAAAAAAAAAAAAAAAAAAAGAAGAAGTAGAAGAAGAAGATGTCACTGCATTTTTTTTTCCCCAATAAAAAAGTAGAAAAAAAAAAAGTAAAGTAAAGAGAATCGTTTTTGAAAATACAGAAATCTTCCACTAAAATAAAACATTATAAGAATAAATTTATACCTGTAAAATATTGTTTTATTTAATAGTTCACGACTGGGAATTTTAAAGTTTTGAAAGTTATCACTTTCTAAACAATATTACTCTACTCTAATAAATCGTGTTTTTTTTTTTTTTTTTTTTTTTTTTTTTTCCAATTACAGTAATGAGAACTAAGGTATCTACAAAGTTTTAATATACAATTACTAAAGTTTATCACGAAGTATAGAATTATTACAGTCAAACTCCTCTCTAAACAGCATTCTGCTGCTAAAAAGTACGGGCGGATTGACACCAAATTTTGTAAGTGTACAATTCACGAACTGCGCTCAGCGAGATTTAGAAAAAAAAAAATGTTTAATAATCTCCAGCAGGTGATGCTTTGCATTGAAAAAATTTAAAATATAACGAAAAAAAAAAAAGGGGGGGGGGGGTAACACTTTTTGAGTCTTAACAGTGAAGCCTCAACGGTAAGGCAAATAATATGAAACATAATGAATACAACGTTTCATGTCATATAAAGTAAGTCTGAAATCTAAAATTCTAAATAACCTTCTGTTGCCAGAGGCTTGCATTCTCCTCTTCTGAAAATTCCTCTATCTATACAGCACTCGTCTTCACCACAATCCTCAGCCCTCCTGCAACTTTTTGCTGTTGCACAAACCTAAATATTGCGGAAAATATTTTTAGAAAAAGGTTTGAAACTGACAAATGATAAAAATCAATATGAAAATAAAGTAATAAAAATATAATTTTACTGATTTAAAAAATGGATATAAATAAATAAAAATAAGCGAATTTTTTGATTTAGTGCCTGAGTGACCAGGTTTCACTCGAAAACATTGTAAAAATCATTTCCAGAGTTTCTTCCGGAAATATTCATTCTAGAAATATTTCTTTTCTAATAGAATTTTCAGAACCATGTA
Source organism: Salticus scenicus (assembly GCA_963930645.1). Lineage (NCBI taxonomy): Eukaryota > Metazoa > Arthropoda > Arachnida > Araneae > Salticidae > Salticus > Salticus scenicus. The sequence continues at coordinate 258,744,662 of OZ005650.1, read as the reverse complement.
GTTATGTATCAGAGAATGATACATTTTGCCTAATAATTAGCTTTCATTTACATATAGGATGGAAAATAAATAAATACAATTAAAACAAAATGGAGTGTATTCGTGTAAATAACTCTTTTTGTTAAAAATTCAAACAGCAAAATAATTCCGTATTCTTTTTAAATAAATAATAAAAATAAATTATTAATAATATGCGTGATATACATTAATAATTTATTATTTTTATAATTTAATAATTTATAGGTATTAATATTAATTAATACCGAAGGCGATCCAATAAATTAATTTATTATATAAAATTCAGATTGAGCTACTTCGTGTTTAAAGAAAAGTAAGGAACTAATTTGAGTATTTAAATGTAAAATATTTTACCGCACTAACTAGGATAGAAATTACTGTAAAATTACTTAAAATCTACTCTAATTTCTGGATTTTTTTTTCCCTAGATAAAGACATGCGGGTAGTTTTACACCATTCTTTTAAGTTTTCGATATTCCTTTTAGATTTTTAAAAATGTTACGTTTTATGGATTTTTTTCTTTTTTTTTTTTTCCTCGACATTTTCTTTGAGATCTAAATTTTTCATGCTGGTGCCAATAAGCATAAAAAGAAACGTTTATTTACATGAGAATTTTTAAAAATTGAAAAGTTAAACTTGTATCATAAAAAAATTCTGCTAAAACTCATGCCATGGTAGCGTAAAATCATCAAATATACTTTCTGGTGACAATAATGTATATACATAAATAGATATCGATAGGCATACATATAGATATTTTTTTTTTTTTTTTTTTTTTTTTTAATTTATGTACAATTTCAATTAATAAAATACTTTAATATGTATTTTTTTTCCCTTGACTTTATTTTTTTATATGCAAACTAATGTGAATGTATATTTATTTAAAATTAATCATGTTTCTAATCACCATGATGAAACTCAAACAAATAAATATCTTTTACATTTCATTTATAGCTGTATATGTGGCCAAGCTAAAATGGTCGCCAATAGAAATATACTTGTTTAAATGTATCAATTACTCAATTTTTTTTAAAAATTCATTAAAATGAAAAGACCAGCGAAGTGGGTAAAGCCTGCAACGTAAAGTAAAAATATAGATTTAAAATGTGACTAACATTACCTTAAACTAAATTTTTCTACATATAAATGAATAAAAAAGTAAGTTTCTTTGAAAAATTCCTTGAAACTGGAAAAAGATAATACTTAGTATGATTCAACATTCTGTGGCGATCAAATATTTATATACATAACTCAAGTAAATACAGTTTGAGATATTTAGTGATTGAACCTGTTATCTTCCGTGTAACAATATCGACAGCAAAACCTCTCGGTGACTGGTGGGGCATCTTTACAGCAAAAAGAAAAAAAAAAAACTAGTATGATGTGACCACCACATGACTTTCTTCTATATAGTTTTGCACAAAATTTATTCAATACAATATATTTATTAAATTAACAAATTATTTTCCATTATATATGCAGACGATTTTTATCTGACAGAATTATTTCACTTATCTGACAGAATTATATCAAGTTCTTTTTCGTTAAAAGTAAAAAAAAAAAAAAAAAAAAAAAAAAAAATCGATAAATTTCTTTTAAATTATTACAGATCTATAGTTCAACAATTCGTTTAAAGATTGACGAGACCTTTCGAAAGATACCCATCTGGAAAATTTACTCCCCCCTGGGGGCAAACATTTTTTCCTAGTTAACTACTACTATTATTAATAATTCATATCAATTTTACAATCACACGATTAAAATAACTCTCATTATGTACATTTATACGAAATTTTGTCCTATACTGCCAAGTTAAAAATTTAGAAAAAAAATGCGATCACAGCGAGACCTATTGAGCGAATGATCTCCAAATCTAATCAGCACCAGTTTATGTCAGGGTCCAACTAAATACCAAGTTTGGTTAAATTTCGTTCATTGGTTCGTTAGTAATTATCAGAAGAAATACGATTTTTTTTCTAAGTTTCCTTTCGTTAAAAGTAAAAAAAATCGATAACTTTTTTTTTTAATTATCACAGATCTATAGTTCAACAATTCGTTTTAAAGGTATTGATGAGACCTTTCGAAAGACACCCATCTTGACAATCCCCCTCCCGGGGGGGGGGGGGGAGGATACTTCACCCTTAGGTGGGGAAGCGATGCCCCACATGCACAAATTTTTTTTCCTAGTTAACTGCTACTATTATCAATAATTCATATTAATTTTACAATCACAAGTTAAAAATAACTCTCATTAGGTACATTTATACGAAATTTTGTCCTATACTGCCATGTTAAAAATTTAGAAAAAATGCGATTACAGAGCCACCTGTTGAGCGATTGATCCCCAAATCTAATCAGCTCCAGTTTATGTCAGGGTCCAACTAAATACTAAGTTTGGTTAAATGTCGTTCATTGGTTCGTGAGATACATCGTCCACAAAAATTGTAATACACACAGACAGACAGACATTTTTTAAAAACTATCAAATTGTGTTCAGGGCATCCCAAAACGTGTAAATCCATCGAAAACCGGAGTTCGAAAATTTTCACGAATCCAATACTTTCTCTATATTACATATAGAAGAAAATAACTACCATGCTGTGGCCACCACATGACTTTCTTCTATATTTTCCTATACAAATTCATTCAATAAAATAATTTATTAAAATTATTATTTAAAAAAGTTATCTTTCATGATAATGCAGACGATTTCCATATTAGAGAAATAGTATAACACTAAATATTAAAAAAAAGTCAATTTTATTCTCGATATTACATTTAAAAAAGAAAGAAAATATATCTGTATATATATATATATATATATAAACTAGCTGGCTTCGCCCGCTAGCGGGTCAGTATTTTCAAATGAATCACTAAAATTAATGAATCACTAACAGTAACTTTTAGTGTTAAGAAAAGAAATTTAAAAAAAAATAATTTCTGATTGGGTAAAAAGTCGGCCCGGGTCCCCACTGCCTTCGGCAGCGCAGTCCCGTGAGTGCTGCGCGCGCACAACTTTCGGGATACACGCGCTGCGCGCGCGTATTCCTTCCCTGACCCATCGTGCCCCTAAAAAAAAATCATTTCTGATCGGATAAAAACTCACACCGGGTCCCCACTGTGTTCGGCAGCGCAGACCCATGCGCGCTGCGCGCGCACGTAAGAAGGTATACGTGCACTTCGCACCCATATTCCTTCTCAAGTCAAATGTTTGTTCTTAAGAAAAGAAAATTTAAAAAATCATTTCTCATCGGGTACAAAGTCGGACCGGGTCCCCACTGCCTTCGGTATCGCAGTCCCGTGCGCGCTGCGCGCGCCTATTCCTTCCCTGACGTTTCGTGCCCCCTAAAAAAAAAATCATTTCTGATCAGGTAAAAACTCATGCCGGCTTCCCACTTCTTTGCGCCACCATATTCCTCCTCAAATGAAATTTTTATTCTTAAGAGAAGAAAAAAAAAAATCAATTCTCATTGGTTAAAAAGTCGGGACGGGTCCCCACTGCCTCCGGCATCGCAGTCCCGTGTGCGCTGCGCGCGCACAAGTTAGGGGATACGCGCGCGGTGCACGCCTATTTCTTCCCCACCCTTTCAGGCCCTCTTAATTAACCTACGTATACCAATTTTGAACGATCTAGCTCAATTGGCTGAAATACAAAAGAAAACGTAATCAGGACACCTCAAAACGTGTAAATCTGCTGAAAATTTTCGATAATATAAAAGTACTTTAAAATATCTTTCGAATGATGTATTAAAAATAATTTAATCATAATTAGAAATTGAAATTTAAAAGTATTACAGCGCCATAAAAGAAAACTGATTCAGGACACCTCAAAACGTGTAAATCTGGTGAAAACGTTCGATAATTTAAAAGAACTTTAAAATATCTTTCTAATGATGTATTAAAAATAATTTAATCATAATTAGGATTTGAAATATTGAAATTTGAAAATATTACAGCGCCATCTGGCGGTAGAAATTTCTGTATTCCACTGTTCGATTCCAAATCATAAAAGCTTTCTAAAAATGTATTACTTATGAAATTATTTTAAATAGTAGCTGAGATACAAAAGAAAACTGATTCAGGATGCGTCAAAACGTGTAAATCTGGTGAAAACTTTCGATAATATAAAAGAACTTAAAAATATCTTTCGAATGATGTATTTAAAAAATTTAATCATTATGAGAAATTGAAATTTGATAATATTACAGCGCCATAAAAGAAAACTGATTCAGGAGACCTCAAAACGTGTAAATCTGGTGAAAACTTTCGATAATTTAAAAGAACTTTAAAATATCTTTCGAATGATGTGTTAAAAATAATTTAATCATAATTAGAAATTGAAATATTGAAAATATTACAGCGCCATAAAAGAAAACTGATTCAGGAGACCTGAAAACGTGTAATTCTGGTGAAAACTTTCGATAATTTAAAAGAACTTTAAAATATCTTTCGAATGATGTATTAAAAATAATTTAATCATAATTAGAAATATTGAAATTTGAAAATATTACAGCGCCATCTGGCGGTAGAAATTTCTGTATTCCACTGTTCGATTCCAATTCAAAAAAGCTTTCTAGTGATGTATTACTTATGAAATTTTTTTAATTAGTAGCTGAGACACAAAAGAAAACTGATTCAGGAGACCTCAAAACGTGTAAATCTGGTGAAAACTTTCGATGATATAATTCCACTTTCGATAATGTGACCGTATTTTTTTTATACTTTAAAAAGTGTATCGAATGACGTATTAAAAAAAATGTAAACATAATTAGAATCTGAAATATTGAAATTTTAAAATATTACAGCGCCATGACACCTCAAAACGTGTAAGTCTGGTGAAATTTCGAATTCCATTACCTACGGTAACAAAACGTGTAAATCTGGTGAAAACTTTCGATAATATAAAAGAACTTTAAAATATCTTTCGAATGATGTATTAAAAATAATGTAATCATAATTAGAAATTGAAATACGCGTATTAGAATAAAATTTAATTTGCAATTAAAATGTAAATTTTTTGCTTATTCTTAGAAATCGGTGAAATTTGAACGGCAACTTCGTGTTGTGATGAAAACTCAGCATAATAAGTCTTTTGTGCGAGAAAGGAAAATTGAAGAATATTGAAATTTGCAATTTTTATTCCCAATACAAAAAACGTGACCTCATTAAACACCAGATGTTTTTTCTTTCCATTCAAGACTGTAGACTATCGTCTGCCAAGTTAAAATGCTTGTGATTTGTTGCCACCATTTTTTTTAGTTTAGTTAATTAAAAAAAATCTAATTGTCCGATCGATAAGCCGTTTAAACCAACGGACTGAGAAAAATCAGCCCTTTCATTTGATACCTTATTTGTAACGATACGACTGATATTTCTAATTTATTTTCCACTTTTTCCGTAAGAATGTCTCTTTTTAAGCAAATATCCGTGAATTTTCAGTCATTTTTCGATCGACATAGCTCAACGTTTTAATTAATATCTCCGCTAATTAGGGTCGCATCGCTTAGCGAATTATCGCAATGTCGAGATGAAGAAATTCTGCTTCTGTCAACACCTGTTTCGAGGCGCTGTGACCATTAGCGCCGGAGCTTTAGCGGTCACAAGGCATTTCTCACAGACAGACAGACAGAAAGACAGACAGACAGATGCGCACAGATTTTAATAATATAAGGAGATTTCGTGTCACGATGTTTGTCCGCGATAAACTCCTAAACTAATGATCCTATTTTAACAAAAATTTTGCACACTGTGTGCAGTTTGGTGCAACTTGAGAGATAGGATAGTTTTTATCTCAATTTATAGTCACAATATTTATTATTGCAAATTATTTGTTAATTATAGCCCTTTGTTATAGTTGCTCAAAAATATCTGCGAGTTCCCATAAGTTTAATTGTTGCAAAAAAAAAAAAAAAAAAGAATTACGAGTTCATTTCCTTTCGGCATAAAAATAAATACATTTAATCAAACGTGAACGTTAAAAAATTATAAAAAGTTAAATTATGTATCTCACGAAAATTGTCGTCATAATCACTTTAAAAATTTTATACACATTGATAAACTGCTAATGTAGTTATGCACAAGCGAAGTGTGACGTCACTGACCATCTGCGAAGTTAAGAAAAAGATTTTCTATGTTAATCGACCATTGAATTTTTTGTAAAAAATTATTAAAAATCGAGGAAAATTATTTCCCGATTTTAATCCCCATACTTTTGCATAGATATGTATTAGTTATCATGTGCATACGTTAGATTGAGTTATTTTCCTGTCAAATTGGCAAAAGTTTTATCTTAAATTTCAAAACTCTGTCGTCCTTAGAGTTTCTTTCTTTCCTTTTCTTTTTTTTTTTTTTTTTTTTTTTTTTTTTTGTATTTGGTGATAAAAATGTTATACGAAAATGTATACAAGCCATATATTTTCGTAATATGTATTGTGCGAAATATTGTTTCATATTATTCATTACTCTCTTAATATAAGTTGTTAAAATAACCATGATTTTTGAAAGGAAGCTTTTTTCAATTTTTGTTGCATTATTGTAATCTATATCACTTCGTTTTCTTTAAGAAATTCGTGATCTATACATATAATTTCTAAATAAAAAGTAACCATTTCAATATAAAACTTATTTAAAAGTCTGTTTTATTTAACGTTAAAGTTTAAAACTTAATTTAAAACTTATTTAAAATTCTGAAAGATTTTAAGTCTGTTTATTTGTTTTGTAACGCTAATCTATATGATCGCCAATGCCTTTAAAACGAATGGTTGAACCATCTATCTGAAATAATTTAAAATAAAGTTATTGATTTTTTTTTTTTTTTTTTTTAATGTAATAACGAGAATAAAATGAAAAATTTTTTGGATATTTATTGTTATACCACTTCTCTAACTTGGAAATCGTACTGATTATCATAGAAGATAATTTTATTAAACAATATTTTTTATAAATTATTTTTACTGCGGGAATTTGCATAGGAAAATATAGAAGAACGTCATGTGGTGGCCACAACATTCTAGTTTATTTATGTATTTATTTTCACAAATAATATATATATATATATATATATATATATTATCTTAGCAAGTTTAAGATAAAACCCAAGCTATAATAAAATCAATATATTTATATATTAGAGATTTTGTTTAACGTAATAAAATAAAGAAAAATGAGGATCAAACATTCAAACCGTGTTTTCTCCTTCGGAAACAATTTCTCAGACATCACAAAAACTAATGAATTAAAAAATAACTAAACTTCAAAACTAATTATCATTTATTTTGATGTATTACTAGATACTAGGAAAATCAGTAGGCATATCTAGGAAGATATGTAGACATACTATTTTTATGTTAAGTTCAAAGAAAAATCACTAACTCAATTCTTTTGTTTTTGGAGAAAACACGGTTTGAATGTTTGCTCCTCAAATAGAAGTTTAAATGCTACCAAAAAAACCACAGTAACAGATGTGAATTAATTTTTAACTTTATGAAATGTCATGTGAAGGCTATAGTAAAGATTTGAATAATGTAAAGACTGAAAGATTTATATATATATGTATATAATATATATATAGGGGAGACTGGGACACAGTGGACCTAGGGGCACAGTGTACCAACCCTATTTAAATCTCATAATATTTAACTCTTTTATTTTATATTGAGACTCATATATGGTAGCATGGTACTACTAATATACATCCAAAAAACCACATAGTAAATGCTAAGGTAGCCATTTTGTACAATTTTTATGTTTTGAGCTGCTCAAAGTGATTTTTCAAGTTTGAAGTTTTTTGTAATTTTATCAGGACTGAACTATTGACTACAAGTATTGGATAGTTGTTAAGAAAAGGTAAGATATTGTTGTTTTTAAATTTATAAAAATTATTAGCATATTTATAGTCTATGTATAGTTTTAATATTATTATTTGTTTTGTCTGGACATGGGTCACAGTGGATCACCTCTAAATGGGACACAGTGGACCGCCTTCCAATGTGCCTAAAAGTCCAAATTATATTTAATACCTTATTTATTTTAGTTAAATTTACATATACAAATATAATGTAAGTCAAAATAATTAATAAATTTCTGAAAAGGGAAAATAGTTGAATAGTAGTATAATAATTATGAATATCTAAAATTAATAACTATTTGAATTGTTAAATATTAAAAAAATAAATAAAACGATTATGCGATATAATAAATAGTAGGTTACATAAATTTATTGTTGTTTTTAGAAATAACATGTAAAAGATAAAAGTAGAATAATTTTAGTTAAACATATCTCACAAATATAATGTAAAGTATTAATAGCTCAAAATAATTAATAAAAATGTTTGAATAGTAATAAAATGTTTAATTATATATTTCATAATTTTTATGACTATATAACATTAATAAGCAATTAAAAATATATCTTATTGTTTTTAGTGATGGCACGTAAAAGACAAAGGAAATCTGGTATAGGATTCTTCCTCTAATTTGATTTCTTATTTATTTTGATTTCCTTTAAATTTCGGTAATTTTATTTCATGAAGATATTCGAATTATGTTATTTAGACTAGAAATGAATAAGAAACTAATTTTAGAAAAAAAAATGTGTAATTTATGTTAATTGAACATGAACAACAGTGGTTGGTCCACTGTACCCCGCGTTGTGGTCCACTCTGCCCCGGTGATGGGGCACAGTGGTCCACTTTGTGAGTGCACACAATTTATTTTTTTATTCGTAATGTATTAGAAGCATTGTTATAAAAAAAATTAGGACATGTCAAGAAAGGTTTAAAAAATGCTTTCTAATTTTTTCAAGTACCTTACTTTTTATTTTTGGTGAAAAAAAAATTATAAGTGTAAAAGTGGTCCACTGTGCCTCGGTCTCCCCTATATATATTGACAAAAAAAAAAAAAAAAAATCTGAGGGTGCTAACGAGTGTCACAAAAGTTTCAAGTCAAATTCAGAAAACCATGGATTGTATAAATTAGTAAAGTAATTGAGTATTACTTGGCAAAATCTTTAGTTTATTGTATTATCTTTAGAAAAACATGTTTTCATAGACTTTTACGGTTCATTTTCTTCGAATTTTTGGAGGGTTTTTCTAATGTTCTTTATTAGGGCTTAGATGGTAGCTATGTCAACGTCTTTCAATTTTCGATTAATTCTGTTCACTAATTACCGCTCAGATTTTGCTTCTTATCCATCCGTACATCAACCGATTAAGAACACCCCAAAATCCCCATAACGCTGCATTAAATAAAATTTTTATGTCATCTTTGAGCATGAAAGTTACTTTTTTTTCAATGAGTCATTGCAAATTTCATTTCTAATAATGGCTATCGGCGAGTTCAGGCCAGAACATTATTTTATCGTCTTGGTGATAAGAATCAACAAATTGTTTCCGTTTCGGCAAATCTTTTATTGATGTATGTCGAAAATATTCGCTTGTCCCAAGATTTTTCTAACACTCGTTATCTCCCCGTCTCAACCCTTTGTTTATTTATCGTGGCTACATTTTTAAAACTTTTGAGTCAACTATTATATTTTAATATTTATTTCAAATTATTTATAAAATTGCCATCCATAACACTTTTTAAAACTCATAACATTAATTTTGAGTAGTCTTGTATATTCTCTATAAAATATATACGTGCCAAACAATGTACTTAAACTTAGTACAGCGCAGAAAGAAAGTGCATGATACAATTTAAAGTGTACTTCATGACGTTTCCATACATAACACTAATAAATCAGAATTCTGGAATAAGAAACAACGTCTTGAAGCCAAAGGAAATAATAAATTAGTAGACAGCTGTTTCAGTTGCGTTTATCGTATCTTCATGTAATCGTACCGTCATGTAACCGTACCGTCATGTACACTAATGTATTCGGTAAAACCCAGTTTTCGGAGGCATTTAGTGGAAGTGCTAGTCTAACGTATCTACAAAGAAAAAAGGAGAAATAAAAAAATCGCTAAAAAGTAAGACTATTGCAAAATCAAGATAATTATTTGAGTCCGTTCTGTGTGACAAGTATGTGATTCTTTATATCTATGTAAGATACGTAGAAATCATTGATGTATTGCTAAATTATCGTTAAACTTTAATCTCAAACTTACCACCAATGCAGCAAACAGGCAAGCAAAGTACACCGTCTTCATTTTCCTTGAATAAACTGAATCAGCAAATTACTAAAGATTTGGAATTTAGATGCTCTTTATATATACAGAGTCAAAGATTATTTTCGTGACTTCGTGAGAACAAAACATCTGCTAAGATAAAAGTAATATCAATATATGAGAAGTTTATATGTTAACACAAATGTGCAATACATGAGTTGATAAATTTGACTGATTTTATGAAATACGATGACTTTCCAAATAATTGAAATGTTAAAAAGTATAATTATTTTTTTCCTAGCTTAGAAATCTCATTTAAATTTATTTAAAATTAATATCGAAATTAATACACATAATATGCCCCAAATGTCTAGAGATATCTCAATTCTGTACATTTTTCTAATAATGCTGAAATTTTAAATAAATTATTAAGCCACCCCTCCCTCATCTAATTTCGCCGTGAATTGTTATAAAGACATGTGACTGGTACCGTTCGATTTGTAATAACGTCTAGTTTATAATGGTATAGTTATATTTTCCTTAGGGGGTCGTCTATATATTAAAACTGGCATCAACTTCATTTTTTTTTCAATAGTAACCCCTATTTTTTATAATTTATTTTAATGATTTGAATCAAATCATCGTGGAAAATGGTATAGTTTATATATTTTGCTCAATTTTTCATAGAGTTATAAGCTGTCAAAGTATGGGAATGCTAATATTAAATGAATGTGACAAACATTAATTCATATCGTCCCAAAAATTCCTTATATTCAAATGCTGTTTTTTTTTTTTTTTTTTTTTTTTTTTTTTATGCGTTAGAATGAAGTGACCCAAACATATTCCATGCATACTTTTGAAAAAAAAACAAACATATTTTGAATTATTAAAATTATTAATAAATTCATATTTGAAAAAATTATGAGTTATGACCTATATTAATTTTTGCACGATTAGAACAGGCAACATCAAAATCATGGGTTTCCAAATTTACAGCTCGTTCCTAACATTATTTTTTGAGTTACAGTGATATTTCATTCTTTATTGCTGTTAAGGGGCCGTCACTTGTTAAAATCTGTATCCTCTGTAAGTAAATACCTGTATACATTCTGACGGAAAACTATTTTAACTTAATATTAGGATACATTAAGGGCTGCAATTAGAATGTAAGTGCTACGTTTTCTTTTGTGTTAAGTGTTTTCGTTTAAGAATGATTATGAATTCAATTAGTCTATCTGTATTATATTCTATCTATTTCAGAATTATAGTTTGCCTGTTGCATGATAACATAGGCAACGGACATGGAAAATTATACAATGCAACAATTACATGCAGTTGCGAAGCATTAATAATCAATGCGTACTGCATAATTTTTCGTTCTTGTTTTTCTTTTCTTTTATTTATTCAAAGAAATTTTGTTAACATTTTTTTTTTCATTTTTCCGTCTAATTTAAAAAAAAAAAAAAAAAAAAAAAAAAAAAAAAAATCTGCATCGAGAATTTAGCCGAATAATATATTTCTGCTGGTAAAAATATAATTCATTAAAAAAAAAAAAAAAAAAAAATCTGGAGTGACTCCACTCGACTTTTCCAACATTGAGTAATTAACGGTTTTGTAGATAAAGTAAAATAAGAGGAGTTGTTAAATAAACAAAAGAGAAAATTATGATTGGGTGATTAGGTATTTTTCTTTATATAGTACACGATGTTTAATTTAACGCTATTTTACCAAACATGTAGTTCATAATGATAAAGAATAATTCATTGTGTCCCTGTAAAAACCTACAAATGCTAGATTAACCAAAATGCTTATAGTTAGTGTAACAGTGAGTTATAATATTTATATAAATTTTCAGCTCCATCGTATAAGGCACTTAGACGCTATCGCACTTTAAAGTTTGAGCCCATATGCCACAATTATAAAGAAATTTGCATTTTGCCCCTGTAAAAAGAACCATAAGTGCCAGATTCTCTAAAGTTCATAAAGTTCGTGTGACGGTGACGTGTAACATGTATATAAATTTTCAGTTAATTTGGAAAAGGAGTTTAGACGCTGTAGCACTTTAAATAATTTAAGGTCTTAATGATGAACAGATTTTAATTGTGTCTCTGTAAAACTCGTTAAGTGTTAGAGTCACAAAAATCCATACAGTTTGTGTGACGGTGACATATAAATTTTCCAATCAAACGGATAAGGCATTTAGATGCTATCGCACTATAAATAATTCCACCACATAGGTCATAATAATAGGGAAATATTTGTTGTGTCCCTGTAAAAAAAAAAAAAAAAAAAAAAAAAAAAATGAAGTGCTAGATTTACCAAAACCTATATAGATCGTGAAATTGTGACCTATAATATGTGTGTAATTTTTTTATTCAATTGAATTAGGCTTTTAGAAGCTATCGCACTTTTTAAAATTTGGTCCCATAGGCCATAATGATAAAGAATTATACTTTGTATCCCTGTAAAAAAAACTATAAGTGCCAGATTCTCCAAAATCTATACAGACTGAGTAACTGTGACCTATAATATGTGTATAAATTTTTTGCTCAATTGAATAAGGCGTTTAAAAAGAAATTTAATATTAGCATTTATTTATTTATTTTTAATTACAGATTTCGTTTGTGTTTAAAGAAAAAAATTAGTAATCCCTTATGCGTTGAATTAAGCTGATTTAACGTTGCAATATAGCTTGGCAGTAGGCAACGGTCAGTGGTCTTAGATTCACTCCTAGAGGAGATCCAGAGACATGCCAGCACAGTTTTCATCTTCATTAGAGGGGATAGACCCCTGCTTTTGTGAACCCCATCAGTATAATTTTGAGACTAGAAGCAGACTGCGGCTATGACAGATATTTCCATGTAGAACACTCAACCGCACAGAGCATTGGCGATAGCCTATGTAGCCAAACGCGCTTTCGCCAAAAATATGTCTTTTTAAGCATGAGTGTGGGAATGCGTTGAAGGAAAAACAAGATAATGCTTCTTACTATGAGATTTTTTAAATATAGTTATTTCGTTTTCATTTGCTGTGATATTTAGACGCACTGAATGCTTATTTGTTAAGCATCTATTTCTTCAACATTTTAATGCAGCTTTCAAATAACTTTACTTTGATCATGTCATAAGATGAAGCTTATTTTGAAATAAATTTTCATTGCTTTTTTAAATATATCATTATTATTTTTTTTTTTTTTTTACTTTCATTAATATATTTAATTTTGTTTAATAAATACAAAAAGATCTTCTACAAAGTGTGCGATTTTTAAGACTGACATTACATATATAGTAAAAATGATAAAAATATCTAGAATTTCCTGCATTTAGACTGATGCATAGTGATAAAATGCAGTAGGTGTATGAGCATAGCCATGGAGGTACACTAAATTCCTACATTGCTAAATGACAGAAAAGAAAATTCTCATTTATTGATTACAAAGCTTAGAAAGTACGGAAATGATTAATTTCTTTTTTGTAAATCTTGATAATCTGTAAGGTTTAAAAGAAAGCTGAATAATAAAAAATAGATGTAAAAAAAAAAAATATATATATATACAGACACGACATTATTTCATTATTTAAAACATGAAAATCTGACATTGACAGATTTTAATTTAGCGCCAGAGGCCTACTGCTAAACTTGTTAATATCGACAAATTCTTCTTTAGTTAATTCGTGACGATCTAAATTCTATGATAAAGTTTTCATTAAATCAAACCAATGTGTTTCAGCTGCAGATACTGTAACAAATAACGTTGGAAGTCCAAAATGTCTTATAGCCGCAAAACAACGTTTTTTCTCTTTTTCCCAATGAGGGGGAGGTGTGCCTTGGGGGGACTCATGTCAAAGGTGTGCCTTGGGGGGGGACTCATGTCAAAGTTGTACCTTGGGGGGGACTTATGTCAAAGTTGGGCCTGGGGGGGACTCATGTCAAAGTTGTGCCTTGAGGGGACTCATGTCAAAGTTGTACCTTGGGGGGACTCATGTCAAAGTTGTGCCTTGGGGGGGACTCATGTCAAATTTGTACCTTGGGGGGACTCATGTCAAAGTTGGGCCTGGGGGGGGACTCATGTCAAAGTTGTGCCTTGGGGGGGACTCATGTCAAAGTTGGGCCTTGGGGGGGACTCATGTCAAAGTTGGGCCTTGGGGGGGGACTCATGTCAAAGTTGTACCTTGGGGGGGACTCGTGTCAAAGTTGGGCCTTGGGGGGGGACTCATGTCAAAGTTGGGCCTGGGGGGGACTCATGTCAAAGTTGTACCTTGGGGGGACTCATGTCAAAGTTGGGCCTGGGGGGGACTCATGTCAAAGTTGTGCCTTGGGGGGGACTCATGTCAAAGTTGTACCTTGGGGGGACTCATGTCAAAGTTGGGCCTGGGGGGGACTCATGTCAAAGTTGTGCCTTGGGGGGGGACTCATGTCAAAGTTGGGCCTTGGGGGGGGACTCATGTCAAAGTTGTACCTTGGGGGGGACTCGTGTCAAAGTTGGGCCTTGGGGGGGGACTCATGTCAAAGTTGGGCCTGGGGGGGACTCATGTCAAAGTTGTACCTTGGGGGGGACTCATGTCAAAGTTGGGCCTGGAGGGGGACTCATGTCAAAGTTGTGCCTTGGGGGGGACTCATGTCAAAGGTGTGCCTTGGGGGGGGACTCATATCAAAGTTGTACCTTGGGGGGGAACTCATGTCAAAGTTGGGCCTTGGGGGGGGACTCATGTCAAAGTTGGGCCTTGGGGGGGACTCATGTCAAAGTTGGGCCTGGGGGGGACTCATGTCAAAGTTGGGCCTTGGGGGGGACTCATGTCAAAGTTGGGCCTGGGGGGGACTCATGTCAAAGTTGTGCCTTGGGGGGACTTCATTCAATAAATCCCCATTCAATAAACCGACTGAAATAGGCCCTTAGCACTATTAAGAGTGTATTATAAAAATTCGACAACGCTGTACCGAATGAAATAGGGGTACCTTGGGGGGGACTCATGTCAAAGTTGGGCCTGGGGGGGGGAATCATGTCAAAGTTGTGCCTTGGGGGGACTTCATTCAATAAATCCCCATTCAATAAACCGACTGAAATAGGCCCTTAGCACTAATTAAGAGTGACGTATAAAAATTCGACAACTGTACCGACTGAAATAGGCCTCTAGCACTAAAAAAAAAAAAAAACATGAAAATCTGACGTTGACAGATTTTAATTTAGTGCCAGAGGCCTACTGCTAAACTTGTTAATATCGACAAATTCTTCTTTAGTTAATTCGTGACGATCTAAATTCCATGATAAAGTTTTCATTAAATCAAACCAATGTGTTTCAGCTGCAGATACTGTAACAAATAACGTTGGGAGTTCAAAATGTCTTATAGCCGTAAAACAACGTTTTTTCTCTTTTTCCCAATGAGGGGGGGCCCACCAGCGGCCGAGCGGTTCTGCGCTCAAAGCTGGTAGATGGGAGGTGCCGGGTTCGATCCCAGGTCGCGCTCATCGTCCTAGCCGTTCGGAGTTTTCCGTGGTTTCCTCCGAAACTCGCGTAAATACGGGCTAGGACCCCTTAGAAAGACCCCCACGAAGGGCATTCCCCCCCGTGGCCTAGGACACATCAGGAGTCAATCGACCTTAAATCCTACAACCTACCCAATGAGGGGGAGGTGTGCCTTGGGGGGACTCATGTCAAAGGTGTGCCTTGGGGGGGGACTCATGTCAAAGTTGTACCTTGGGGGGGACTCATGTCAAAGTTGGGCCTTGGGTGGGACTCATGTCAAAGTTGGACCTGGGGGGGACTCATGTCAAAGTTGTGCCTTGGGGGGGGACTCATGTCAAAGTTGTGCCTTGGGGGGGACTCATGTCAAAGTTGTGCCTTGGGGGGACTTCATTCAATAAATCCCCATTCAATAAACCGACTGAAATAGGCCCTTAGCACTATTAAGAGTGTATTATAAAAATTCGACAACTGTACCGACTGAAATAGGCCTCTAGCACTAAAAAAAAAAAAAAACATTAGTTTAAGAAATAATGTTTAAATTTGATTAAAAATGCAATAAAAATTTTGATAAAGATTTTAAAACCCAAAGTAAGAGCATTTCTATTTCGATGTTTTCTGTAAATATTGAATAACAACATTTCATTATATACAATATATTTAAATTTTTCTGGATATCCATCATCTTAACTATCCCTCTAAGTCTTAATTTTCTTGAAAATAGTTAATGTCTGAGTCATAGCGTTAACATTAAAAAATAAATAAATAAATAAAATAAAATAAAATAAAATAAAATAACTTACGACGAAAATTTTTTAAATCATCGTACTAAAATTAAATAATAATAATACTAAATATAAAATTTTGTTTTCTTGTTTCAATTCAATTCTTTGATTCGAAATCTATTCAAACTTTGATTATTTAAAAGATTTATATATAACATTTTATGTTTTGAGTATGATTCTTGAAACTCTTTTCTGTTCATGGGTGTTGTTTATATGACAAATTAGAAAACAAGCAAGGCCCATAGCCAACGGGAAGTTTCGGAATTCCTCCGCCCTTTCAGAAATTTGCAAATTTGGGAAACTGTTTTGAGTTGTAAATCATTTTTAACAAAAAATATTTTGTAATAAACCTTCAAACACTCTCCCTCTCCACCCCACTCCCAACAACCCCAACAATAAAAAAATAAAAAAATAAAAAAATAAAATCTTGCTGTAACCTTGAAAATAGTGCAAATATTTTTTATTCAAATTTGTAAACAAAAATTAATGTTTGTGATAAGAGCATAATAGTAATAGTTATTATTGATACTGATGATAACAGTATGTACCCAACAAACACACGAGAGTCGGGCCTATTACGGAAGGTGTACGGCATGCCGAACAGTGATTATGGCCCACATACCACCTACAGTATCGGTTCCATAAAGTTTTTGTCCTCTCCGCCGCAACGTCGCCAAATGGCAACGGCCCATATTTGGATCAGTATCGGCGAAATATATCTTATTGGCGTAACGATAGTCTATGTGTTTAAAACATTAAGTAAGGTGTTTTGGCCCACAAGCGTATTGCCGATCACAAAACAGTCGTCGGTTTGCCGACACTGTTACGATTCCGGACCGAGTTTATTTTAACGAATAGATCGGCATGCCGTAATTGCCGATGCTGGACCGTACAGCTACCAACAATTCTGTGTTTGTTGGGTAGGTCCATCGGTAAATTTGCGTATAAGAAGGATTTTTTTTTTTTTTTTTTTTTTAGATTAAAACAAGGTATTAATATTTTAAATACATTTTTTAGATGTTTTCTTTCTACAATTTCCGATCTACAACAAATAAAACTTTACAGAAAAATTACATTAATTAAATCATCATTTTTACAAGTACTGTATATTTTATAAGTATTACTTATGTGTTAATTTCAGATAACTTAATTTCATTTCATTATCAAAATTTAAAAACATTTTATTTGAAATATTGACATATAAAAACAGAAGCTAGAACTTAGTACATAATTTAAATTCGTAAAAATTAGACCTTTGAAAATGAATTGTTAAAATACTGCTTTAATGAAAAGTACATATTATTTTCATGTTATTAAATTACATGTTACTTTCATATCTTTATATATATATATATATTATAATAAATTTCTTCTAAAAGTATTTTAGAGTTATTTGAAAACTAATGTAATTTAATATTTTTTATTTTCAACAGTTTCTCTCATCCATTTATATTTTTTACCTGATAGAACTTTAAAATGGAATATAAAACTTTTCTGATAAATAGATCTACATTATATTACATTAATTATACAGATTACATTGATTTTTTCCTTCGTAATTTCTTTTATTCTTTTAAATTAAAAATGTTAATGCTATGCCATTGACTACTGTCAACAAATATAAAGCGTAGAGTGATAATTAAGATAATGACTATCCAGAAAAAAAAAAAAATCTAAATAAGATGAAGTGTTGTTTTTGAAAATCTTTAAAAAACTCAAAAAACCCCAAATTGAGTTCCTCTTTCCTCTGAGTCTTAAAAGCTTCAGAATTTTCATTTTATTTTTAATTAAACTATAAAAAATTAAAATATATATATATTTTTTTTTTGTGTGAAGTTAATACTATATATATATATGTGTATAATTTACATTTTATTATTTGACTTACTTTAAAACCTTTATCGAACTTCTTAAAATCAAAATTTACAAAAGGAAAATAATCTTTTGCGTATTTTCAAAGCCTTCTCTTCATTATATGTGAATTCTCTTTTCTGTCCTTTAGGAAGGTGGAGGAGGAATCTAGTCTAACCCTTTAGCTATGCTTATACATCTGCTGCTTTTGATCACTACACGTCCGATTAAATGCAGAAAATTCTAGTAATTTTTATTAATTTTGCTATATATGTCAGTCAGTTTTAAAAATCATACACTTTGTATTAATATTTTTTGTATTTACAAAATTAAATTACTAAAAATTAAATTAAAAATATCATTTAATAAAAAAAAAAAATAAAACAATAAAAAATAAACTCGTTTGATAAAGTTGAAAATAAATGAGAATTTATAAATTTACTTCAAAATAAACTTCGTTTTGTGGCATGATCAAAATATAAATTTTTCAAACCTAGATTAAAATGTTGTTTTTTGAAGACATTAATGGTGGCCAGTCTCCCTTTAATTTATGTATGGATAATCGCACCGGTCGATTATCGGCCACACAGTCTTGCAGTTACAAGCTCAACGCTCTAAGACCATAAACAGGCTACCGAGGTCTTAGCACATACTTACGAATGAAAATAATTTTTATTGTCAACTTGAATATGATTAACTGTTATATCTAGACAATTAAAAACACTTTAAAATATGTCTTTATAAATATCTAAAGTAGCTTTTATTGTATGTGGTTGATAAAGTCGGTGATAAATTTATTTTAAATTATGCTGATTCCCCCCCCCCCCTAAGAAATTCTCTCTTTTAAAATTATTTATTGTTTATTACGTATTAAAAATCTGTATAGTTGAAATGTTTATTTTAGATTGGTCCCTTATACATGTTAAAGGAAGATGGTGAGCATTGAAAATCGAACTTTGAAATTTCTGTCTTAGTGTTATGAAATTTTGCATAGATATGCATTGAAATATATCAATATTAAGTATATCAAAATTTCTCAAAAAATTTAAGATAAAAAAATTTTAAATTTAAAATTTGCATTTTTTTGAAAATTTCCAATACGATTGAGTTTTTAAATTTTTCACTCGATTTTACATTATTATATTTTATCGAGGTTTTCTAAACATTTTTGTTTATTAACTAGGGGACTGATTGAAAAGTTAATTTAAAAAAAATATTTTTTACGTTTGAATCTTAAAAATTTACATAATATTTCAGCATTCAAACGTAAAAATATTTTTAAAAAATTAACTTACAAATCAGTCAACTAATTACACTAGTCGACAAAAAAAAATTTTTTGGAGGGTAACAAAAATGAAATTAGTTATTTTCAACTAATGGTGTAGTGCAGAATTAAAAAATAATAGCGAAAAATCTGTAACACGTACAGATTTTTTGTTACGATTATTTAATCTGTACTGGAAGCAATAATCCCTGTCTATAAAAAGTACACTTAATACTGCTTTGTTAAATAAATCCTTGTCGAGTCATGTTCTTAGTTAGTCTAAGAAAATGATTCGATAAGGATTTATTTAACAAAATAGTATTAAATGTACTTTTTAATATCGGAAATATTTTTATTTGCTAGTGCTCAGATACTTTTGCTGTCGACTGTATTGTAAAAATAAAAAAATGAAAAAATGAAATTTGCCATTTTCTGATATTTAAACAAAAAAATGGAACAAACATGGTTGCCGGGACTCTGATTTGCCAGGACTCTGGGTTGCCAGCAGGAAGGGTTACAACCTGTGATACTGTGAAAATGATAAAAATTCCTGAAAATTGCCATTTTCTGATACTCTAACAGAAGAATGTGACGTGGTGGGACTTTATTGCTTGCAGATATTTAAATAAAAATTGCAATTAATAATAAAAATAATAATTTGACCGTTGTTACCAAACCACTGTAGACCAGTGTTATTGCACAAAAAGTGTTTAGAATATATTGACAAACTATAAAAATGTAAAATCGAGTAGAGAATTTAAAAACTCAGTCGATGAAGCATTTTAAAAGATTTCAAAAAATTTAAAATTTTGATTTTTTTTTTTTTTTTTTTTTTTTTTACTTTTTAAGGGTTTTCAAGAAATTGTAATACATTTAATATTAAAACACCTCAATGCACATGTATGCAAACTTTCATAACTCTACACTGTAAAAAATATGTCCTATTTGCTGCCAGAAATTCTCTGTAATTTGAGAAAAAAAGTTCTGACAGAGTAATTATTTCGTAAATTACGCGTATTTTCCCAAATTACAGAGAATTTCTGGCGGCAAATAGGACATATTTTTTACAGTGTAGGACAGTAATTTCAAAAACCGATTTTTAAAGATTTTCAATGCCCACCATACCTTTAAGAGGACCTAGAATCTTTGACTTGGCACCATTGAAATAGGGTTCATACAAAAGCTCATATTTCCATTTAATATTTATAAATATTAGGCTTATTCAGTTTAATATATATTCATGCAACAATTCTTATAGTTATTGATATAATTTTTACAGATTTGAAATCGTTAAATTGCGTATACTAAGGTTGATTTTTTTTTTTTTTTTTCATGAATTTATGCTTTTCAAATTGCTAAAACCTCTAAGGGTATTTCAGAAAATGCTTTTTTTTTTTCTATTTTTAATATATATATGTGTGTGTGTGAGTTAACACACTAGATTCTAAACACTTTGCTCGAATGAGCTGTAAGTTAATATGCATGTTACAAGTCACCGTAGCACGAACTCTGTTGATTTTGATGAATCTAGCATTTATAGTTTTTTTACAGGGACGCAAAGAAAAAGTTTTTATCATTATGGCCTATGGACCAAAATTTTAAAAGTGCGATTGCATCTAAAGGCCTTATTCAATTGAGCAAAAAATTTATACACATATTATAGATCACAGATACTCAATCTGTATAGATTTTGGAGAATCTAGCACTTATAGTTTTTTTTTTCTTTTTTTTACAGGGACACAAAGAAAAATTCTTTATCATTATTGGCTATGGGACCAAATTTTTAAAAGTGCGATAGTGTCTAAACGCCTTATTAAACTGAGCAAACAATTTATACACATATTATAGGTAACAGTTGCATGAATTGCATAGATTTTGGTGAATCTAACACTTCTAGTGTTTTTACAGAGACACAACAAATAATTCTGTATCATTATGGCCTATGGGGTAAAATTATTTAAAGTGCGATATCATCTAAATGCCTAATCCGTTTGAGTGGAAAATTTATATACGAGTTATAGGCCACCAACACACAAACTGTATAGATTTTGGTGATCCTAGCACTTAACAAGTTTTACAGGGACACAAATAAAATTTGTTCATCATTAAGACCAATAGGCTCAAATTATTTAAAGTGCAACAGCGACTAAACGCTTTATTCATATGAACTGAAAATTTATATACATGTTGTACGTCACCGTCACACGACCTTTATGAACTTTAGAGAATCTAGCACTTAAGGTTCTTTTTCAGGGACAAAATACAAATTTCTTTATCATTGTGGCATATAGGTTCAAACTTTAAAGTACGATAGCGTCTAAATGCCTTATCCGATGGAGCTGAAAACTTATATAATTATTATAATTCACCGTTGCACTAACTATAAACATTTTGGTGATTCTGGCATTTGTAGGTTTTTACAGGGACACAACAAAATATTCTTTATTATTATGATCTAAGTGTTCGGTAAAATAGCGTTAAATTAAACATCATGTACTATATAAAGAAAAATACTCATACTCTCTATTATAATTTTTGCTGTTTTGTTTATTTAACGACTCCTCTTACTTTACTTTATCTACAGAACCATTAATTAATGTTCGGAAAGTCGAGTGGAGTCACTCCAGATTTTTTTTTCCAAGTGGTGCCACTTGAATATTTCTCATAACAATAATTTTTGAAATACTGATTTAATTTGAACTAGAGCTTGACAATGAATTTATCATACAAATATACTGGATGATTTCGCTGGGCAAGTTGTTTCGCCATTTTCTTTCCAAGTAGCAGGCACTTAGACTGCCATTTGAAAACTTGCCATAACAATAACTTTTGAAAAACTACACTGATTCGAACCACAGTTTGATAGTGAACCTATGCTTCAAATATCTTGGATGGGTTTGCTGGGCAACTTGCTCCACTATATTGTTTCCAAGTGGCATCCACTTGAAAATTTGTTATCACTGTAACATTTGAAACACTTAATCAGTTCAAACCAAAGTTGAAAAATGGATTAATCATTCAAACAACTATGATTTCGGTGGGGAAGTTTATTGCCAAGTTGCGTCCACTTGAACTCTGCCACTTGAGGCTTTGTTATCGCGATAACGTTGAAATATTGAGTTTATTCGAACTAAAGTTCGACAGTGGACTTATTTTGAAAATATTATTGCGTACTTGGTGGTTCGTAAGTTGTCCGAGAATGAAAGGCGAAACTTGCAAAAGTTCAGTAGTTTATTTACAGAAAATTTCAGAAGAATACAGGTCGGTTCAACTTCAGTTTCACCAGTAAACACAGCTTAAATAACAGCTGTCAACAGCAAATTCACAGTTCAAAATGTATCAAAGTATTAACATAAAGCAAGGCTCAGAACTCCTTCAAAAATCATGCAAGCGTTTGGCGAAACTCAACTGCAATTGACTGACTTGGCGCGTTCGGTCCCCTTTTATACACAGAACAATCGAACCCAGAAAAATTTAGAAATTTCACGTAACTCGTTAACCAATCACGTTACAGCGTCCATCTTTGGTATATCGATAGTAAAGATTTTCTCACCAAAAGTCGCCAAAAAGTCGCCGAAGGGAAAATCGCCAAATTTGGCGCCAAATCCATAACCTGCCTTATTGAAGCTTTTTAATGCGTTTTTAAGGGAAAATTAGGCTGTTTTAACTCAAATAGAAACTAGAAATGCAGAAAATTAGCATTTTATCAATTTACTAAGCCTCTTTGAAAGAATTTACAAAAATAAATAAATAAAATAAAATAAAAATAGAATTATTTACAAATTTTCAACAATATCTTCGATTAGTTCACTGAACAACTTTCTCAACCATTTTGATCCACTTAATTTTTCAACACGATGATTTTTGAGATTCCGAATAAATTCGAACTAAATTTGTACATAGACTTATCCACAAATGCATTTGATATATTTGTTAACTTAGCCTACCATCTTGTTTCCAAGCGCCGGCCACTTGAAAATTTTAAATTCACATAAAAAGGTGTTTATGAACCGATTTGCTTAAAACTCCATATGTGCATAGCCTACATCAATATTTCTACCAATTCCATTAATAATTTGCAGCCGACATTTTGAAACAAAATGACGGCTACTTAATAAAGAAAAAGAAATCAACCTTCCCTTCCGAATAAGTCGGACGGACTTGTAAAGTATTTTTACGTATGGGTGCGTAATAATATTTTAATCTTTACTAACTAAATTTTTATTAATTAAAACTTCTACATAGAGGTCGCACCCCGCCGTAAAAATACTCTAATTTATAACTTTATAATGCAGCCAAAAAACTAACACTAATAACAAAGAATTTTGAAAGAGATTAGGATTTATAAGAAAGATACGTGCAGAGTTATTGGCAGATCTTCATTAAGTAAGGCATTGAATTCTTGGAAATCAATAGCGGCGGCGAAATTTGATATCAATACTTATTTTTATTTTTTTATTTTTTTATTTTTTTCGGCTACCTAAAAAAGATAACAATTTTTGCTGGGCGGGGTGACTTTTACAATAGTATTGTTTTTTATGAGATATCACTTCATTTTGCAGGTTATGTATGTTCTTTTATAAATACAATACGTATGCATAATGGGTGTATTTGTGTAATATATCAATGAAAATCGGGTATGTTATGCATAGATGTAAATATAGTGTTACGAATTCCTAAATAGTACTAGTTATTGAAATTTAATTTTTCCGACTGAGTGAAAATAATGCCGGCATTATTTTCACTCAGTCGGAAAAATTAAATTTCAATAAATATGATTTTCTTCCACAGTTGATTGTGTGATTTTATTAAAAAATAGTACTAGTTATTTTTATGTGATTTCTTTCTAAGAGGCTTAGTCAGATTATAAAATGTCAATTTTTCGTATTTCCAGTTTGTTTCCGAGTTAAAAAAGCTCCTTTTGCGTTAAAAATCCGCTTTATCAGGGCAAGTAATGGACTTGGCGACGAATTTGGTGACTTCATCGTTCCTTGACGACTTTTTGGCGATCTTGTCGAGAAAATATTTATTATTGATATACCGATTGTCTAAGCTCTAACTCGATTATTACGGAAGTTACTGTAAAATTCTGGATTAATGGCAGGCTATAGTAGCGCCACCTGTTGTCCGATAAGCTATTAAATTGAACTGATATAAGGTCTCATAATGGACTTCTAACATGTCACGTATTGTTTGACTGTAAACAGTTGAACCTGAGATATAGCTTTCCCTTTAAACTGCGGAAGTCGCGGTATAGCAGCCCCACCTGTTGAGCAGTTGACACCAAAACTTGATAGGCACTAATTTAAGTCAAGGTGCATCTACATATACAATGATATGCATTTCTGTGCAGTAGTTCCTGAGATATAGCCTTCACTTAAATTGCAGATATTGCTGTATAACAGCGCTACCTTTTGGCCGATAAGCATTCAAATTGCACCAGCATAATGTCTTATAATGGCCTTCTTACATAACAAGTTTTGTTTGATGATAAGCAATAGAACCTGAGCCATAGACTTCCCTTAATTTGCGGAAATCACTGTGTAGCAGCGCCACCTGTTGATCGGTTCGCGCCAAAAAATTATAGGCGCTAATTAAGGTCAAGGTGCATCTACATGTAAATTTATATGCAATCCTGTGCAGTAGCTCCTTTGCTATAGCCTTCCTTTAAATTGCAGAAATAGCTGTATAGCAGCGCCACCTTTTGTCTCATAAGCACTCAAATTAAATTTGTATAAGGTCTCATAATGGCCTTCTTACATATCAAGTTTTGTTTGACTGTGCGAAATAAAACATGAGATATAGCCTTCCCTTTAAATTGCGGAAGTCGCTGTATAGCAGCGCCACCTGTTGAGCAGTTGACACCAAAATTTGGTAAACACTAATTTAGGTCAAGGTGCATCTACATATAAAATTATAAGCAATTCTCTGCGGTAGCATTCCCTGCGGTAGCATTCCCTGAAATTGCGGAAATCGCTGTATAGTAGCGCCACCTGTTGTCCGATAAGCTTTTAAATCGAACTGATATAAGATCTCATAATGGACTTCTTACATATCAAGTTTTATTTGACTGTACGCAGTTGAACCGGAGATATAGCCTTCCCTTTAAATTGCGGAAATCGTTGTATAGCAACGCCATCAGTTGAGCAGTTGACACCAAAAGTCTATAGGCACTAATCTATAATATTAAAACACAAGGGTATTTCTTTAAGACCAAAATCGCCCGATCTGCGCATGCGCGAGAAAATTATGAACCAATGCGGAATGAGAATATTCCTTACCCTTGATGCAGTGCAATATGAACATCAGTGATAGAACTCGAGCAGACGACAATGATGACAATGATACTTCGCAGACCCAGACGCCTCATTAAAGCTCAATAATAAAAACAATTCACACGATTAATTCATTGATTCATATTTTCCATGGAAGTATATTAAAAATAAAGCAATTCGCGAATACTTATCGACTATCGCTGTATGCATTTTCATTTCACCGAAAATTTTCCTTCACAGGATAATATTTTAAGAGTTTTTGTGGCGCCATCTTTTATCATTTAAACATACCATACCATATTCCTAATATTATTTTTTTCAGTTTCTTAAGAGAAAAAAAAAATCTTTTAAAATTAATAAATTGTCTGTGTTTATTGTTCTTTAAAAGTTAACTTTTATCAATTGAAAATTTTGTTTAGAAAAAATGAAGGTAGATGTTTAAAATCAAAGGAAGTTTTATTTTATTTTATTTATTTATTTATTTTTTAATCTAATTTTAAATTGATCTCTTATATTTCATTTCTGTACTATATTACAGAAAAAAATAATTTAAAAAGAATAACCTTAAAAATATTGATATTTTATACGAGTAAAAATATGAATGGAATAACTTATTATTAAAAATATAATGAGCAAATTAACTTGCTATAGCATTAAATGCATTCTTACTTATTCGGGCCCTGTGTAGTATATTCTATTTCAAAGGGAAAATAAATTGTAATTATAGAATGAAAAGAAAACACAAAATACTTTTAAAATTTATTTTAAATTAAATTATTTTGCCTTATAAATTTATGTGATTTTAAAAGTATTTTTATAAAAAAAAAAAAAAAAAAAAAAAAAAAAAAAAAAAAAATCTGAGAATTTTTTTTTATTATTATTATTATTATTGACAGATTATAGATGACGCCACAGTTATATTGTAACTGAAATGGAATATTATAGATGCGAGCAAATTAAAATAATATGTATGAAAAACATTAAATATTGATGTGTGCTTTCTTTCTCCATTCTTACTATAATTTATAAATTCCTGTCTCTCCTTTAATTATTCCAAACATTCTTTTGGTCATATTTAGAGTAAAATTAGAGAAAAAATCTTCGGATTTCAATTTTATTATATAGATTACGCTTAAATTTTGCATATTGAAATTTCATGAAATTTATTCCCCCTTCCCCTTCAACCAAAAAATAATTGATTACAGCAGTGGATTTTAAACTGGTTAAGAGCAATGCGGATTATTAAAACAGGGATGTTTAAAACTTTATACCGTGAAAAGATTTAAGATGCACATGATCCGTCAAATTTTGACGGGTATTAATTAGTTTAGATTAAGGTGCATCTATAAATAAAATTATATGCATTTCCGTGCAGTAGTTCCTGAAATATAGCCTTCACTTAAACTGCAGATATCGCTGTATAGCAGCGGCACCTGTTGGCCGATAAGCATTCAAATTACACCAGCATAATGTCTTATGGTGGCTTTATTATTTATCAAGTTTTGTTTGATTATACGCAATAGAACCTGAGATATAGCCTCTCCTTGAATTTCGAATATCTCTGTATAGCAGCGCCACCTGTTGAGCAGTTGACACCAAAAGTTGATACACACTAATTTAGTTCAATGTGCATCTACATATAAATTTATATATACTTCTGAGCAGTAGTTCCGGAGATACAGTTGCCACAAAATTTTTGTCACACACACACCGGCAGACAGAGACACTTACATTTTCTAAAAATGGTCAAATGTGTTCCAGATCTCTCAGAACGACTCTAGACCTCTCAACTTTCATCTATTGAATATAGAAGAAAGTAAAATCTGAATTGACTTCACTCAACTTTCTGAACATTTAGTAAATGATGTTTAAAAAGGTTGAATCGGGAGAATAATATAGTAAATTTGAATTTTTCCATGAAAATATTTCTCTTATATGATATATGATCGAAATCTAATTATATGTTTTCTTCCATCATCCGTAATTTTATAAAATTAACGAATCGCTATTTTATTTAATCCCCCACATTACTTTTGTTAAAAGCCTATTTAGCGCGTCCTTTAAGCATTAATTTATTACGAAATACAATTATTTTTCTTATTACTAAACTATTTCTTGTAAATATTTTAAAAGTTTTAAGAAAAAAAAATTGTATTTTATTAAACCATTTCAATCCATTTTTGTAAAAAAAAAAAAAAGACTAAATAAATAAATAAATAAATAAATAAATAAGATAAATAAAAAAACAGAATTTATTACTATTTAATGTCTTATTTAATGTTAAAATTAAATTCATTGAAAGCGATCGCCATCTCTTGACAAATTCACGAAATTTTTGGAGTAAATATTACAAAATTAAAAATAACTGTCCTGTCTATTGATCAAAAAAAAAAATTATTGCAAAAGGCACTAAAACAGGTCAGAAGGAATGTTTATGCAAAATTTCAACTCAATAGCTGCAGAACTTTAGGCTCAATCGCTGTCAAACTTAACAAGGAAAAGAAGAAGAAGAAGGAGAAGCAGAGAAGAAAGTACCCGGGAAATTTCGGGTTTTCGAAGTTATATAACTCAGGCCCCTTAATTCGGAACGACATGTAGATTTGTATGTTTGTCTTAAGGGTATGCTCAAGGTCTGAGTAAAAAATCATAGGTCTTGTGGATCAGAGAGCTGAGATACAGGTAGTCGAAAAGTCCGAGATGCTATGTCGACATAATATACACTTGTAGCGTTTCACCATCGACTTTCCTACTTTGTAAATTTCATTTGTTTTTCTTAATGTCTGTTTTAATTTGGCGGAGTGGAACGCTACCGCGTTCCTTGATTTATATTAATATATTTATAGACTGTGCATCCAAACGATGTATACAATTATTTTTTATTTTGAGATTTTAAGATATTAGTTTATAAATAATAATGATAATAATAATAATAATAATCTTCATCCCCTTAAGTGATGTATAAATTGTGACCAAGTTTCACGACGTATAATGTCATCTGATGCAAGTCCTCCTGCTGTAGAGAAAAATAAATGGAATTATCTTAAAGTGTTATCCACTTTGCCATTGTATTATCCCATCTATTATCATAAATATAAATAAAGCTTTATGTCTTCTATTCCCTTGAGAATTTGTCGTATAATTCGAATTTTTCCAGGTTGTAAAATGTATATAAACAGATATTATTAAAAAATTCGTTTTCATTAAAAAGACCTTTAAATGCATGCTATTCTAATGTTACCTTGTAAAAATGCATGAGCTTTTTATAATGAATATGGTTGTCTCTTAATGTTATGCAACTATATTTCTATAAAAGAACACACACGCACACACACAAAAGAAAAAAAAAGAAAAAAAAGATGGTTTAAAAAATATTTAAACAATTCAGTAATCATTTTAGTACATTCAAAATTATTAAATTATTTTTTATGTGTTCTCAGCTATTTTAAAAAACAAAAAAGATTATCATCATCTTTCTTTAGAATTATTGAATAGTTCATTTATATAGATGAATAATATTCCATCATTATTATTGTTGTTGTTGTTATTGTTGTTGTTGTTATTTGCAAGCCCTTCGGAGATTTGCTTCTAACAGTTTCGTCCCGGCACATTGTTTCACAATTGGGATCCTCCATCGAGGGAATAGATCTCGCGCTTTGTTAACCTGCAGAGATATTAATTTTACTGAACCCCATGGAGGATATTGCTGCCACGTCGATTTTACGTGCAGGAATAATAATTAATGTATTCGATAGTCTTTGCCCGGCTATTTTCTTCGGTATCGCATCATGACAACGCAGGAAAAAACATCGTGAGTCAAAACATAGACGTCAAGACTTCGCCATGCCAAAAACATCACTAACAGAAACATCGCCATAGAATAATTTTTATTTATACATATAATAAAATGTTCCTATTTTTTTTTTTTTTTTTGTGTGTATATCGGTCGTTTTGTGTTGTCGACAAAAGAATGTCAGAAAAAATATAAAAAAAAAAAATGCACGTAGGTCTGTTTTGACCACTCATGATGGACCTCGGAGCTTGATTTTCGAATTTTTTATTACAGTTATAAAATTATTAAAATATGAAATTTGATATCGTTTTATGTTTTTCTGGCGATGTTATGACTCGGAGTAACTCTTGCCAATTCCCTCTCGCAGATGATTTTCTTTCAATAACAGACATCTTGTCTGGAATAAAAGATAATTTCATTTTATTCTTTAAGGTATTGGCGTAAAATTAAGAACGCCGTAAATAGCATAGAATTGTTCTCATTTTTTCTAAAATTTGTAAATATAGCTATCTCTATGAATTGACCAAACGCTGTAAAAATCAAGTTTCTAAGTTAAAAATTGCAGATATTACTATTTAAACATTTAATTTTGAAGTTTTTTCGTAGTCATTTTTTTGTAAATACCAGTCAGTAAATCGAAATTTTACATTACTAAACTTAAAATTAATTTAATATATATATATATATATATATATATATATATATATATATATATATATACACACACAGAGAGAGAGAGAGCAGATGAAAACTCTGATTTATTTAATTTGTGATTTTTGTTTTTAAGATTGTCAGCTATAATTTGCTGTCAAATTTTTTATTTATAGCATAATGCTTTACAGTTAACTGTAATTATTGACTGCTTACTTTTGAATTTTATGGATTTTTTACTTTTATCTATCTTTAATCTTCCCATACATAGGAAGAAAGTATAGAATTGGTAAAATCGATTCCTGATTTTCGATGAATTTACATGTTTTGAGATGTCAAGAACAAGATTCGGCTAAATGTAGAAAATATGTGTCTATATGTTTTAGCATTGTGGATACTGTGTCTCCCAAAACAATGGTCAGAATTTAACCGAATTTAATATTTGGTTGGAATTTAAATTGGCGCTGATTGTTTTTGCAGATATATCATGCAACAGGTGGTGCAGCCATGTTGAGGAAAAGCTATAGCTCAGCTTCTATAGTGTACCAAGCTTAGTGAATGAATTGTATATTGTGTAAGACTCTGTTGATTTAATTTGGGGGCATATCGACTGACAGGTGGCGCTGATATGCTACAATCTAATCCCGTTTCAAGAAACACATATTAAAACGGTATATCTCAACTTCTATAGTGAATAAATACACAACATTTGATATTTGAGATGAGTATTATGTAAAACTTTGTTGATTCAATTTGGCTGCATAATGGAGATGATATAACTGCGGTGTAATATATTTTTTTTTTTACGAGAAAACTATAATATGCTTCTATGATAGATAAACGTGACAAACTTAGCGTATTAAACATATATTATGGAAAAACATGCTTACTGTATTTTGGTATATATCGGCCGGAAGGTGGCTCTACTATCAATTTCTGCGATTTCTCAGTTGTCTATATATCTCAGCATCTATTGGTGAAAATTATACCAAATTGTTTATGTAAAATGTTAATTGTGAGAAAATATGTTTATTAAATCTTTATGCATGTTAAACGTAATTGACGCTTTTATATAAAATGGCACAGAATAAGTTTTGAGATGGCCATACTTACTTTCTTATATATATACACACACACACACACACACACACACACACAAACACACACATATATATATATATATATATATATAAATTTTATTCGTAGAAATTCTCGTATTCTAATTTTTGATAATTTTACACATTTTGAAATGTTCTGAAAATTATTCGCCCATTTTTAGATAGCTGTCTCTGGTGTTTATAATATGATAGCAAACTTTGTATCTACAGAATTGAATCACGAAATTTTAACGAAACTCGGTTGAACCGTGACATAATTGTTGCTGTTCGCTGCCCTTTTTTTCATTTAAAGGAAGGCTATATCTCAGCTTCTATGGTATACAAACGTAACAAACTTAGTATATGAGATAAATATTATGTAAAACTATATTGATTCAATTTCTGTGCATATCGGCCGTCAAGAGGCGATGCTAAGCTGCAATTTAATTCCGTTTATGAGAAGGAAATATTTCACTTTCTATAATATTTAAATACACCAAATTTCGTATGTGAGGCGAATTATACGAAAAACTATGCTGATTCAGAATTCAGATTAAGTGCTTATAGCTGCAAGTGGCGTCGCTACACTTCAATTTAATTTCGTTTACAGAAAGGCTATATCGCAGTTTCTATATTATATAAATGTACGAAACTGGTATGTGACACATAAATTATTCAAATTTGCCGATTCATTTTGGGAATATATCGCCCGACAGGTGGTGCCACTTTTAATTTCTTCAAATTTCCAAATAGTTGTAATTCAGCAACTGTTTGTAAAATTGCACCAAATTTCATAGACAAAATGTTAATAGAGAGAAAAGTAACAGCAGCGCCACCTTTCGACCGACATGCAACCAAATTCAATCAGCGTAATTTTTCGTAATATATGTCTCACATATATATATATATATATATGTCTTTGTCCTTTTATATAACATAAAATATAATTGAATAGAAAATAACGCAGCATATCAGCGCCATCTGATGACCGATGTGCACACAAATTCAATCAGTTTAGTTTTGCATATATATCTCACATACCAAGTTTGGTGCATTTATGTATCATAGAAGTTTAGATGCTGCCTTCTCGTAAAAGGTATTAAGTTACAACATAGAAGCATCATCTATCGGCCAATATGTATTCAAATTTATTTTGTATAGTTTTACACAACATCCATACCACATGTCAAATTTAATGCATTTATATGCTATATAAGCTGAAATATGCATTTTTTAAAGTAAGGAAATCATAACTTAACAGCGCCACTTTTTGAGCGATATACCCTAAAAGCTAATCAGCATTTATTTAAGACAAGGGTTTTACTAAATATCAAGGTTACTTAAATTCCGTCCAGTGGTTCAATACGATAGAGCGTCTATAAAATTTTGGTAACACACACACAGACAAATATGCATTTTTTTAAATGGTCAGAACATGTTCAGGATATCTAAAAACATATGAATCCATTGAAAAACGAACTTCGAAAATTTTCTCAAATCCAATATTTTCTTTTTTAGCGTACGGAAGAAACTAATGAAAAATGTGTTAGAAATAGTTTTGGCATAACATCAAATCATCACACATTAATTTTCAACTTTTAAATCCATGTTGAAAAAAAAAAAGAGTTTAGAAAATATCTATTCTAGTATCAAATCAAATCAATATACAAATTTTTGATTTGCTACATATTTTGCGGGCGATGTTATTGTCATGGCGATGTTTTGACAAGCGATGTTTCGACGGCGATGTTTTGACGGGCGGTGTTTTGACGTAGACCCCATATAAATTTCAAAATAAAGTGAAACCAAATTAAATTAGGAAACAAAGTGACAATATATAAGCTTTATGAAGTACATGCCCCCTGACGAGATTTTACTTCTAATTTTAAGCATTTTTATCCAATTATTAATTCTGTGGTCCTTCATTTATTTTCTCTGTCATTAAGTTTAATTATCCCTTTTTAATTATTATCATTCATGTCGGCGTAAGTAATTTAAATTGTTTTTCTCTCTTATTGGTTCTTAATCTGTATCGCAACATTTTTGTGTCAGTCTTACCCAGGGCTCGAAATTTCCGCTCGCCAGCTCGCCATTGGTGAGTGGAAATTTTACTGTGGCGAGTAAAATTTTGGTCTAAATGTAGATAGAATTCTTACAGTAAACGGTGCTGCTAAAAAAAAAAGTTATCGATTTAAAAACGTAAAATCCTGCTAATCTTAGGTAAGGTGGCCAGACATCCTCTTTCTAAGAAAACAGTCTTCTTTTTCAACGCTCTGCCCTCTTAAACGAAAAAAAAATTACATGACTAAAAAGTCCTCTTTTTTATGCTTTTTGCCTCCAGTCCTCTTTTACAAATGAAAAGGATATAGACCTTAATTTCAAAATTTTTGGAAAACTGGGAAGCTCAATCGGCAGCTGACTATATCGAATGGTGAGCACTAACTTTTTTCTGCATTAGGTTCGTAAAAGAACAACTTTCTAATAAACTTGCCAAAACATGTTATGGTTATGTCTATTCAGATTCTTCGAATCACAAAGAAATAAATGTATTCCCTATATTTGTACGTTTTTTTTTTTTTTTTTTTTTTTTTTAATCCAGAATACTGAATCACTATTGAAATTGTCATGAAGCTCCGATTGATACGCGGTTGGTTGACGTGTGTTTTGTGTGACGTCACTTTTGCTTGTATAATATTCCTCATAAAAATAGACCCACCAGTAACCGACAGGTTCTGTCCTCGAAGTTGGTATACGTGAAGCGATGGGTTTGAGACCCGGTCGCGCTCGTTGGCTTAGCCATTAGGAGTTTTCTGGGATTTTTTCCGAAACTAGCGTAAATATGGGCTAGGATCTCTTAGAAAGACCCCATGGAGGACTCCCGTACTCAGGATTAAAGCCCTAGCGCAGACAATTGTCCTTAATGATAACACTACCACCCCCTCACAAAAATATGCAAAAGTTATAATTATAGTTGAATATAGTCATTATAGTTGAATTCCTTTTTTGTCCTCCTAGCAAAAACGCTCCCACAAAGCGAGTGTTTCTTCAAGGAAGAAAATGTAGCCATGTGGAAAAAATTCCTTTTATGTACCTACTTTAAAAACTTATTAACTACTAAGACTAGGTTATACTTGTGAGAACTTTTATAAAATGTTGATAAAGAATGACTGTTCGTTAAAACAAATCGTTTCATCTGCCGAATATTAATTTTATTTTTTCATTTGCCAATTTTATTTTATTTTTTTATTATTATGATTTTAATAAAAAAAAAAAAAAAATGTCTACCAACTTTTTTGTTATGTAACTACACTGGTTCTCATAATTATAAGGACACCCGTTTTTCTATATTAACTAAACACTGAACACTATTATTTAAACAAATATATTTTTTATTAATTTGAATTTCCTTAATACACGATATTTAAAAAGTTTTATCGTTTTTCTATCTTAAGAAACTTTAAATACAGTCAAGAAGATGATTTTTCAGATGTACACAATTATAAGGACAGCTCGAATCTTAGTAATTTTTTTTTTTTTTCAGTTATTCTTTAAATTAATATTTTATGTCTCTTTTTAGGGTGAAACAGTCAGACATTCTCTCTTGTATATATATATATATATATATATATATATATATATATACTTTTTTTTTTCTTTTTTTAATATTCAGTTTCAATACCATTTCATACAGCATAGATGACATTCTGAATACATTTAAACTATTTAAAATTGCTTTCCACTTGCATGAACTTTTCTAATATGATACGTTAAGGTTTTTTCAACTTTTAGGCCACGGGAAAGGCAATAATACAGAAGTTTCTTTCTTCAAACTATTTCCTATTGCTCTAGAAGTAGAGCAAAAACGTAAGTCTTGATAAAAAAAAAAAAAAAAATATTACCCCCAAAATCTAACAAAAATCTCAGAATTCCACGTTTAAAATTTGGAGATATTCTCTTGATGTTCATAAAAATAGAAAAAATTACTAAATTCCTTCTGCCTTCAGTAGAAACAGCTCCCTAGAGCACCATAGATCCACCTTTAAAATGCCCGATTCATATCTGCCTTTAAAAAATCTGCTCTGTCTTTCGCTATCTTCAAATCGTGCCAGTAACTGTTAAAACCATTTGGTTAATCAAGACTAAAATGTTTTTCATCCGAAAATGCAACATTTTACCATTTAATGTTGCCTTTATTCAACTTTAACACAAACGTTCTTCCCCCATTAAATGCTTATTGATTATTACAGGTTTTTTATTCATTTTAACATATTATTAATTATTTTAAACACGCATAAATGTGGAACCCAACCTTTCGTTAAAAATTACGAGCAAATTCAGCAGCAGTAATTATGAGTAGAACAGTAAGAGGAATTAAGAGTCTTCGATCTCTGTAAAACAACTTTGATTTAGCATCAGATCTCTCTCCTATCGAACCAGCAGTTCAACGTTTGATCACATTTCGTTCAGCAATTTTAGACCTTCGAATTTCATTAGAAATTCGGCGGATTGAAATCATCCTTCCACTTAAAAAACACATTTATCATACTTCACTACTTAAACGTTCTTTATTTCGAAGAATTATCAGTAATGTCCGTCCAAGAAAAATTGAAGGCTTATATATGAATTAATCTAACCCAGTAGTTAACGTTTCCGCATGTCAACTGTAATTTATCCGCTAGTAAGTTAAATAAAACGAAAAAATCAGGATTGTCCCTATAATTATGAACATCTAAAAACGTGGAGAAAAAAATATTTTGCATTATCTTTTATTAATTTTGTTTCATATTAAAAAAATTATAGCAGTTTTGGTTTTTAGAATACTAGATATATTAAGTGCACTTAGTATAATCTTGTTCACAATTATTTTTACATTAGTTATTTTAAAATATAAAGTGTCCTTATAAATATGAGAAGGAGTGTACATGAAAGTACCACAAAAAATAAAAAAAAAGTTAAATAAAAAATAAATAAATAAATACTAATAAATAAAAAAAAGTTTTTGTCCTTCGAAAAAGTTAATAATATATATATATATATAAAAAATCTATATTGTCCAGTGACACTTATAAAAATTAGGAATTTTTTCCTCTTGTATCCGTATATTATTAATTTAAATTAAAGTGTACTGATCCAAATTCATCATTTGAGATAAAAATGTTTCCACCACTTGTGTAAAGCAGCTTTTGAAGCGGTCTTTATAATGATTTTCACTTAATTTTGTGTCCTCTAAAATCTTTTTCAAAATTGAATGTCTTCTATTTTCTTATAAAATAAGACATTGCGTAATTTTTCTTCTTCTTCCAATAAAAAATTCTGGTCACCTTATACGTAAGAAATAGAGTAAGTTAATCATATTTCGTGGCGAGTAACTTTTTTTTTTTTAAGCTAGTGTAATCCAAGCTGAAATTTCGGGCCCTGGTCTTACCTATAAGTTAGTTCTATTTTTGATGTGTTGGTATTGTTTTGTATCTATTAATTGCTAAATTTTAAGGTTAAATTTTATTACGATCTCTATCATTTATATATATATTACAGGAAATGGGTCATATATATATTATCACTTTGTTTTCTATTTTAATTTGGTTTCACTTTATTCTGAAATTTATATGTATTCTCCAGCATGTAATTAAATAAAGAATAAAAAGTTTTATGATATATTACAATTTTTATTTTTATTTATTTATTTATTTATTTATTTTTTATTGACAATTAAGTGTATTATAAGTAATTGTTAATTATACAGATATTTCAAATTGACATTATATATACATTATATATATATATATATATATATATATAAATGAAAGCACCGTGGAAAATTATTTCTTTCACTCTTCACTCGAAATATCAATTTCTGTCCATGAGTAACCTCTCATGGTCAGGCTTATCTATACCACAGCGGCCGTGAAGTGTAATTTTTCTGCCCTATTAAAGAAAAAGAAAATATATGATTAAAGCATTACACATTAATATAAATAAACTCAAAAATAAAAAACAAATATATTTTATTAAGTTATTATACACCATTATCAAAAACAGCGCTAGTGTAGAATTAGAAACTAATGTATATTTCTTGATAACTAAACAATTTTATAGCATTTGGATTTTTTTTTTTTTTTTTTTTTTTTTTTTTTAATATGATGTAAAGCTATTTCTTCTGAGAATCAATAGATTAAACGAATCCTTTTGTAAAATTTCCGATAAAAAACTTTTAAAATATAAGAGAAAATATGAAATCATACATTTAAAGTATCACAAACTGATTAGCACTTCTTTAAAATAAAATACATTAAAGGAAATTGGTCTCTCTATTTCTTTTTTCTTTTGGCATGATTTAAAAAAGAAAAAGAAAAGAAAAGAAAAGCCTACTCACGGACGAGTCACGTCCTGATATAATTTTGAAGTAGAGTTATGCTTGGAAACTTGTTTTTCCCCTCCCTCTCCAACCTCATTTTTATTATCAATGCCAATCTCATCCAAAAGATATATATAAATGTAACCGTGAATAGTAAAATTAAAGATGAATTAGCCCACAATACTCACAATGTAATTAAAAATGAAACACACTCACGCGAGTAATGGAATATAATAAAACGATTAACATCAATGATGAAAACTATTCATCAATCGGAAACCTTTAAGAAATGAGATGAACATTGACAGATTTAATATCTAGTCGAAAAATACTGAAAAATAGAAGAATTTCTCTTAAAGTACATCGTTCATAGAGTAGAGACTTACAAGATTTCAGAAAATGTAGTGCTATTTTAAGCCAAAAGTCTACATGCTGCTATTGTGCTATTAATTTTAAAGATGTAATTCTGTGCGAATATATTCATTTCGAAAATATATATATATATTTTTTTATGAAACCTATTATAATACATTAGTAAATTTTATGTATGTTTTCAAACGACATGACCCAAGTTTGTGCTAAATTTCGGCATTCGGCAAATTAATTAATTTTATTATTATTATTATTATTATTATTATTATTATTATTATATATAAGTATGCTCTAAAAAAATAATAATAATACTTTTGTCGTTTTTCAATCTATTGCAGCTTTTCCACTTTCTTAGTTAATACCGTAAACAGATTTTACGGCGTAAAACCTGTTTCACATAAAAACATGGCAGTATTTGGCAGTTTTGTACAGAAATATATAATAAACATAATGAAATAAACCGTTTATGTGTC
Source organism: Salticus scenicus (assembly GCA_963930645.1). NCBI lineage: Eukaryota > Metazoa > Arthropoda > Arachnida > Araneae > Salticidae > Salticus > Salticus scenicus. The sequence continues at coordinate 258,706,163 of OZ005650.1, read as the reverse complement.
AAAGCATTATTTTAGGTGATATTTAATGTTAAAATAGTGCAAAATGTTTCAGTTATAAAAGTTGTATAGATTTAAAAACTGTTCATGGAAACTTTATCATATTTTGTTAAAATATACATCAGTTCATTGAGGTGGGCAGTATGTAACATTTTTTTTTTTTTTTTTTTTTACAAACTTTTATATTTATTTTATTTTATTTTCATATTTTTTCTTATTTTAATTCGGTTGTTGTATGCGATTTTGCGTTTTTCCCAATATTTTTCTTTGAGTTGTCATTTAAAGAACTTGCCACTAAAAATGTAACACGTACAACATTTTATTTGTTTTGTTATATTAAAAGGAAAATTCTTCTTTCACGCGAATAAAATAAAAATAAATAAAACGTTGAACCTGTATCATTAAAAATTTCTCTTAAAATCGATGCCATAATAGCTTTGAAGTTTTGATTTTAATTTATTTATTATTTAAATATTAATTTCAGTTAATCTAATGATCGTATATAAGTACATTTTACTTTTCTTGATTTTATCGTCCGAAAACTAAAGTGAATGCATGTTTAGTATATTTTAAATTAACCGTATTTCTAATCAATATAATCAAACACAAATAATCAAATATCATTTACATTTACATTTCATTAACGGCTGTATATAGCCAGATTTTGCCACCGTTTTAAAATGCTAAAAATAACTGCCAATCGAAATACATTTACTTGAACGTTTGTTTCACTTTATTTTATTTTTTTATTTTTTGTCATTTAAATATTGTAACCCTGCGACCGGCCAAAGACTACTAAATAAGATGCCGCATAGGCATACTTAGTAGGGCAAAATATCGCTAGGTATGTAGATATAGACATAGGGAAACAGGTTGAAAAGACAAACTAACATCCATAAGAACTTCTCTCACATTATCACATTATTATTATTATTATTATTATTATTATTATTATTTTTTTGAGATTTTAGTAATTTAAAAAACATTGATTGATAAGTAAATTACGTTTCTGTAAAATACTGTAGCCGTGTTCTTCCCAGAAGGTAATTGTAACAAAAAATTGGTGAAGTTGTGATGAGGATATTACAAAACGTGTAAATCAGTCAAAAACCGCATCTTGAAAATTTTCATGAACTCAATACTTTCTTTTTATATAGAAGATATATTCCATATTTTAAATACAGTAGAACTTGGATAATTCGAAGTTGAAGGAACCAGAGAAAAATTCGAAATATCCAAAAATTCGAATTTCATATACTATTTTGTCAAAAAAGAAAAAGAGATAAATTAAAACTGTACGATCAAAGATTTAACACACAAACTTTATGTCTAAGAATACTTCTACATCCCCCTCCCATTAAATCAATATTTTTTACGAGCTTAATTATTCAACACTTTTTAAAAAATAGCCAGATATTTTTTTATTTCTTCTTTAAGTACAATCTTTGTATCATAGCATATGACTTGATACAAAAATAGAATATTCTTCATTAGACATGACTTTCAATTAAAAAAAATCTAAATATAATGTATATGCACCATATCTTCTGATGCACTAGCTAGGGGCTTCTCTTATATTTCCTTATCCTTCTTTTGAAAGACTGTTAAAATATATCGGCTGAGAAAAAGCTCGGGGAAAAATTTTACAGTAATATTTTAAAGGTAATCGTGCGAAAAATTCGAATTATCAAAAATAGAATTCGAATTATCCACGACCTTTTAACATTATTTTAATACAAATTTCAAGGAACCGAGTAAAAAAATTCGAATTATCCAGAATTTCGAATTAAACAAGTTCGAATTATTCAAGTTTCACTGTATTTATATTCAATACTTTATTTTTATAAATACTTTAATTTTATACTTCATTTTTTTTTTTTATTATCTTTGTATATAGATGAAAGTAAAAAATAATTTTTATATTTGAAATATGCAGCTTACATATTTCTGAAATATTGTAAATATTTCAAAAATGATTCCTAATTTAAAGTTATTTGTAAAGTTTAAAAAAAAAAAAAAAAAAAAAAAAAAAAAATTACGGTGTATGCAGAAGCTCCTAAAAAAAATTAAATCCAAATTTGAAGTTTAGAAATAGAAAATAGATATACAAAACATAATTTAAACACCATAGGAAAGTAACTGTAAAAAAGTATTTCATTAATATTTTTACCTCTCCAACATCGAAACTTATTCCTACACATTCAACACCTTCCTCGCAGTTACAGAACATCAGGTATTTTCCGCCAACTGTATGGCCGTGACCAGAGCAGAGACTTTCTATTTAAATAATAATAATAATAATAAAATAACAGCAAACAATAAATATTTTTAATTTTAGTATGTTGTAGCCTATCTTTGTGAAAAATATCTGGCACTTATTTAAAGAAGAATTGATTGCAAAAAAAGAATTCGTATGTCAATAAGTAAATGGAAATCAATTCCATGTTATTAAATATCAAATTGTAAAAGCAATTTGCAATAACTTAAACTACTTTATCCGTTAAATTTTTATAATAAATGTAGAATAATAATAATAATAATAATAATAACATGAATTTTTAATATTATAATGGAATGGAGAGTACCATCGTATCATTAAAAACTGATAAGCATACTGAGTAGCAGCAATAAATTATTTTCACGGATCGACAAAAATCTTAAAGATGACGTATCATTGTTCCTATTTCACATTTTAATCAAATTATCCATGGCTTAGGTATTTCTTAATTATTTTTATTGTTAAAAGTTTATACGTTATACAGATTTTTACACATAACATTTCTTCGTTTCTTTTTTTAATTTAGGCTTTAAATGTTGAACTAGTTTATAAAATAGTCAGCTTTCGCGAGCCTAGCTTTCGTTATCTGTAATAGTAAAAAATAAATAAATGAACCTATTTACAAACATCATATTCACCAAATAAAAAAGTTTGACCAAATGTAATGTTATAATAAATACCCAACATTGAAAAAGTCTGATGTGTAACAACCACACGACTTCCGTTACCCATTATTACATGTATTAATATGCCCTTTTTGAAGATACTATGCTTAGAAGATATAAAATTGACCCAATAAGTTAGACACTTACCAATTTTCCAGTAAGAGAAAACTAATACATGCGTAAAGACATATGAAACATAGCGAGTTAAAATAAATAAATAAATAAAAAACAGGTTGAACCCTTTTTTGAAACACCCATTTAAGAGATTTAAAACTGACCTACCTAATCTGAATTTGTAATGTGACTGTTAATTTTTCTGTAACAACCGCATAGTACATGCGAAAATATATCTGAAAAGCGGTTTCTCTAGCAATTTTGAAGAAAATCGTTAGAGCCGTTTTTCAGATACCGACTTTCACCAAAACTCGGAAAACTCAATTATTGACTGGAAAACAACTATTAATACGGAAGCATATCTGAAACAGAGTTAACATGGCAAGTTTGAAAAAAAAAAAAAAAAAAAAAAAAAAAAAAAATCCATACAGCCGTTTTTAAAGGAAAACACTTGCGAGACTTCAAATTCATTTACTTATGCAGGCCGCCTACCAATTTTTATGAACTAACCAACTATAACATACGAAAGGACATTTAATAAGGTGTTTATATAGCAACTTTAAAGAAAATCGTTAGAGCCGTATTTGAGATACGGACTTGTGGTCCTACTTCCGGTTTCATATAATCCATTTCCAGTGTTCCAGTTTTCACCAAAGAATAAAAATTTCATCTATACACCAGACCTAACTCAATTTTGAGGTTTCGTCGTTCTACCTTTCTTAGATTAGGAATTATGATAGAATATTCTCCACATGCATACTGATCAATTGCGAAAATCACTTTTTCGGACTAAGGCGACCTTGAAATATGTTAAGCAGGTGAAAACTCGATATCGAAATTTTGGACCGAGTACAATATTTCCATTACCTACCGTAGAAGGCTAATGGGAGTAAAAACGATTATTTATTTTTGTTTTTATTTGTTTATTTATTATTTATTTTGTATCAAAATAATGGAATTCGAATCGGAAAATGTAAATTGAATTTAATTATTTTTGGAAATTAAACGCGCGAATTAATCAAATTTGTTGCAATTTGTCGAAGAAACTATCTAAATATCCCAAATTTATTACTTTATTATTATTATTATTTTTTTTTTTTACTGTAGACTTTTTTGTATACTATACTTATAAATATACTTTTTTGTCCGATCCCAATAACAAAAAAGTATATTTTTACTTCGATTACCCACTACCGTAGGTAATGGTAGTATTGTATTCGGTCCAAAAATTCGATATCGAGTTTTCACCGTCTTTATACGTTTTAAGGTCTCCTGAGTCCAAAAAAGTATTTTTTGGAAATTGGTCAGTGTGTGTGTGTGTGTGTGTGTGTATGTATGTATGTGGGAATTTTCTGGCTATCATATCTCTGAGAAACTAATAAAGATAGAAGTACGAAATTTCAGATTGAGACAAGTCTGGCGCAGAGATAATTTTTCCATATTTTGGTTAAAATTGGAAAACCGGAAGTGGGACCGTAAATTCGTTATCTCAAAAACGGCTTTAGCGATTTTCTTCAAAGTTGCTATATAAACACTCTATTAGATATCCATCCGAATTATGTAATTGGTTAGTTTAGGAAAACTGAAAGACATCCTGTATAAATAGTTCAATTTCAGGCATCGCAAGTGCGTTTCTTTAAAAATGACTGTACGGATTTTTTTTTTTTTTTAACTCGCCATATTAACTCACTTTTAAATATCTTTTTGTATGCAATTGTTGTTTTCCGGTTAATGCCAAAATTTGGTAAAAGTCTCAAAACGGCTCTAACGATTTTCTTGAAAATTGTTACATAAATCCATTTTAGATGTCCTTTCTCATGTATTACTTGGTCAGTTTTAGATCTCGGAAATTGGTCTTTTAAAAAATAACTCTACCATTTTTTTTTCTTAGTATTTTTTAACTGGCTATGTAAACTCTGTTTTGTATGTCTTTACACGTATATCAACTTTCTCTTAACGAAAAAATTTTAGGTTTCTTCTTTGTTAGGTCAATTTTATATCTTCTGATCATATTATCTTCCAAAAATGCGTAGAATACGTATAATAGTGGGTAATGAAAGTCGTGTGGTTGTTTCACATCAGATTTTTTTATTATTTATTTACTTTGTTGTTGTTGTTGTTGTTTGTTTGTTTGCTTGAATTTATTATCATTTATTATTTTCAATATTATTAATATAATTAATTCTTTTTTTATTTATTATAATCATTTTATTTTTATTTATTTGTTTATTTATTTATTTTTTACGTTTTGTCTAATTTAACTAAATGTTTTGACCATACTATAGCGGTGCCCGGGGAAAAAAAAGCCAAATTGGCCAGTTTGCCGTGCTTGAACAGAATTAAATCTATTCTTTTTTTTTTTTTTTTTTTCTTTTGAATATATTTTATTATTTTTATTTGTTTCAAATTTTATACGTGATTTGAAACAAACGTCACTTTTTTTCTTACTTGTTCCTTATTTTATTCATTCCTCAACGAAGAATATATATTGTATACATATATATATATATATATATATATATATTTTTTCAATATATTTTTGGGCTATGACATCACTTTCGAATATTAGTTTCGAAAAACTGTGGCTTTTGTTATTAAGGTAATTTAACTTATCCATAATTCAAAAGGACCTACTCGAATTTTTCCACTTAATAATCGTCATCAAGACTTTATTATTATTATTACTATTACTATTATTATTAATTCTTGTTGCCGAAAAAGACTTTTTGAACAGAAAGTTGCAAAACGAAAAAATTTAGTGTGAATTAACGGAACATTGTCCTTTCTCTGTTTACTCATTCAACAAACCCTACACTCTAATATGAATAAGAGGTATAATTTTTAGCCAGTAGAGCTTTGATGTTGAGACAATTTGGTGGATGCATGAGATGCATCCAAATAGATATAGTTTCGTTATTTTTATTTTTATTAATATTTTTAATAACTTTGTATATATGTACATATATGTATATATAGCCTATCATCTTGACAATTGCCTTCTTTTGTTAATATAATAAATTCAATAATCGGGAAGATTGACACGGTTATTTTTTAAGTTTAAACCTACGGTTATTACATTTTGCAAATACTGTTATAGATTATTTGTTTTTAAACTAGTCTTTCTATAGCAAAAATTGTATTAAAAGTTAATTATGATAAAGTTTTTCAATTATTATATACACATGCACATTAAAAACACTTAAATAAATACGAAGCACTTAAATATACTGTATGATCTGTATCGTTGCTTACCATTCTTTGCTCGAGGATTGCATAAACCTATATGACTCTTATCGAAGGAGTGCATTATGCAGCATTCATTTTTCTCACAATCGTCACTATTATCGCAGACTTTACGTGCTTTCACCACCTTATTTAGAAAGAAAAGCCATAATAAATGGAAACATAAATAGTTAAATATATTATTATATTACTAAGTAAAGACGAACGAGTCTAGTATGACGCAAGAAATTTAATATTAGTATTTATTTATTTATTTGTAATTACCGAATTCGCTTGTGTTTAAAGAAAAAAATTAGTAATCCCTTATGCGTCGAATTAAGCGGATTTAACGTTGCAATGTAGCTTGGCAGGAGACAACTGTCAGTGGTATTGGATTCACACCTATAGGAGATCCAGAGACATGCCATCGCTTTTTTTTATCTTCATTAGAGGGGATAGACCCTTGCTTTTGTGAACCCCATCAGTATAATTTTGAGACTAGAAGCAGATTGCGGCTATGACAGATTTTACGTGCACAAGCTACCATTGATGTATGGTGGCTGGTACACGTAATCCACGTAGAACACTCAACCGCACAGAGCATTGGCGAAAACCTATGTAGCCAAACGCAATTTCGCCTGAAATATGTCTTCTTAAGCATGAGTGTGGGAATGCGTTGTAGGAAAAACAAGATAATGCTTTTTACTATGAGATTTCTTTAAATATAGTTATTTCGTTTTCATTTGCTGTGATATTTAGACACACCGAATGCTTATTTATTAAGTATCAATTTCTTCAAAAAATAACATTCTAATACAGCATTCAAATAACTTTATTTTGATCATGTCATAAGATGAAGCTTATTTTGAAATAAATTTTCATTGCCTTTTTAAATTTCTCTTTTTTTTTTTTTTACTTTTATTAATACATTTAATTATGTTTTAGTAACTTTTATTTAATAAATACAAAAAGATTTTATGCAAAGTGTGCGATTTTTAAGACTGACTTCACATATATATAGCAAAAATGATAAAAAAATATCTAGAGTTTTCTGCATTTAGACTGATGCATAGTGATAAAATGCAGTAGGTGTATGAGCATTGCCATGGAGGTACATTGCTGAATGACAGAAAAGAAAATTCTCATTTATTGATGACCAGGCTTAGAAAGTACGGAAATGATTCATTTCTTTTTTTGTAAATCTTGATAAATCTGTAAGGTTTAAAAGAAAGCTGAATAATAAAATATAGATTAAAAAAAATTAATTAATTAATTAATTAATTAAAAATAAAAAAGAGAAAGAATCAGAAATAATGTTTAAATTTGATTAATAATGCAATGAAAGTTTTCATAAAGATTTTAAAACCCAAAGTAAGAGCAATTCTATTTGGATGTTTTCTGTAAATATTGAATGACATTTCATTATATACACATTTCATTGTATATATTTAAATTTTTCTGGATATTCATCATCTTAACTATCCCTATAATTCTTAATTTTCTTGACAATAGTTCATGTCATAGTCATAGCGTTAGCATAAAAAGATAATAAAATAAAATAAAATATCTTACGACGAAAAAATTTAAAATCATCGTACTAGAAATAAATAAATAATAATAATAATAATAATACTAAATATAAAATTTTGTTTTCTTGTTTCAATTCAAATCTTTGATTCGAAATCTATTCAAACTTTTACATTTAGAAGATTTATATATAACATTTTATGTTTTGAGTATGATTCTTGAAACTCTTTTCTGCTCATGGGTGTTGCTTACATGACAATTTGAAAAAAAGGCAAGGCCATAGCCAACGGGAAGTTTTGGAATCCCCCCACCCCTTTCCGAAATTTGCAAATTTGGGGAATTGTTTTGAGTTATAAATCATTTTTAACAAAACAATATTTTGTAATAAACCTTGAAACACCCCCCTCGCCCCACTCGCCACCAATAAAAAAATAAAAATTAAAAATAAATTTGTAGCTGTAGCCTTTAAAATAGTACAAATAATTTTTATTCAAATTTGTAAACAAAAATTAATGTTTGTGATAAAAGCATAATAGTTATTATTGGTACTGATGATAACAGTATGTAGGTCTATCGGTAAATTTACGTATGAGAGGGTTATTATTATTATTATTATTATTATTATTATTATTATTATTATTATTATTTGTTAGATTAAAATAAGGTATTAATATTTTAAATACATTTTTTAAATGTTTTCTTTCCACAATTTACGATCTACAGCAAATAAAACTTTACAGAAAAATTACATTAATTAAATCATCATTTTTACAAGTACTGTGTATGTTATGTGTATTCCTAATGTGTTAATTTCAGATAACTTAATTTCATTTCATTATCAAAATTTAGAAAGATTTTATTTTCAAATACTGACATATAAAAACAGAAGCTAGAACTTAGTACATAATTTAAATTCGTAAAAATTAGACTTTTAAAAATGAATTGTTAAAATATTGCTGTAATGAAAAGTACATATTATTTTCATGTTATTAAATTACATGTCACTTTCATATCTTATTTTATATATATATATATATATATATTATAATAAATTTTTCCTAAAAGTATTTTAGAGTTATTTGAAAACTAATTTAATTTATTATTTTTTATTTTCAACAGTTTCTCTGATCCGTTTATATTTTTTACCTGATAGAACGACAAAATGGAATATAAAACTTTTGTGATAAATAAATCTACATTATATTACATTAATTATACAGATTACATTGATTTTTTCCTTCGTAATTTCTTTTATTATTTTAAAGTAAAAATGTTAATGCTACGTCATTGACTACTGTCAACAAATATAAAACGTAGAGTGATAATTAAGATGACTATCAAGAAAAAAAAAATCTAAATTAGATGATGTGTTGTTTTTTTAATTTTTTTTAAAAACAACCCCCCGCCCCCGCCCCCGCCCCACAAATTGACTTTCTCTTTACTCTGAGTTTTAAAACCTCCAAAATTTTCATTTTATTTCTAATTAAACTGTCAAAAATTAAAAAAAATATTTATTTCTGAAGTTAATACTATATATATATATATATAAATATACAATTTACATTTTATTAATTGACTTACTTTAAAACCTTTTTCGAACTTCTTAAAATCAAGATTTTTAAAAGGAAATTAATCTTTTGCGTATTTTCAAAGCCTTTTCTTCCTTAAATGTGAATTCTCTTTTCTGTCCTTTAGGAAGGTGGAGGAGGAATCTAGTCTAACACTTTAGCTATGCTTATACATCTGCTGCATTTGATCACTACACGTCCGATTAAATGCAGAAAATTCTAGCAATTTTTATTAATTTTACTATATATGTCAGTCAGTTTTAAAAATCATACACTTTGTAATAATATTTTTTGTATTTACAAAATAAAATTAAAAATATCATTTAATAATTAAAAAAAAAAAAAAAAAACTTGTTTGATAAAGTTGAAAAGAAATGAGAATTTATAAATTTACTTCAAAATAAACTTCGTTTTGTGACATGATCAAAATATAGATCTTTCAAGGCTATATTAAAATGTTGTTTTTTTAAGACATTAATGGTTGCCAGTCTCCTTTAATGTATGCATGGATAATCACACCGGTCGATTATCGGCCACACAGTCTTCCAATTACAAGCTCAACGGTCTACCATAAAAAGGCTACCGAGGTCCTAGCACATACTTGCGAATGAAAAGGATTCTTATTGTCAACTTGAATATGGTTATCTGTTATAATATCGAGACAATTAAAAACACTTTTTAAAAAGTCTTTATAAATATCTAAAGTAGCTTTTATTGTATGTGGTTGATAAAGTTGGTGTTAAATTTATTTTAAATTATGTTGATTTTTTCCCCCTAAGAAATTTTCTCTTTAAAAATTATTTATTGTTTATTACGTATTAAAAATCTGTATATTTGAAATGTTTATTTTAGATTAGTCCCTTATACATGTTTAAGGGAAAGGGTGGATGTTGAAATTTTAACTTTGAAATTTCTGTCTTAGTGTTATGAAATTTTGCATACATAGGCATTGAAATATAACAATATTAAATATATTAAAATTTCTCAAAAATATTAAGATTAAATTTTTTTAATTTAAATTTTTTGAAATTTTTTTTAATTTCCTATACGATTGAGTTTTTAAAATTTTCACTCGACTTTACATTATTATATTTTATCGAGGTATTCGAAATATTTTTGTTCATTAACTAAGGGACCTTTTGAAATGTTAATTTAAAATATATATATATATATATATATATTTAGGTTTGACTCTAAAAAATTTACATAATATTTCAGCATTGAAACATAAAAATATTTAAAAAAAATTAACTTACAAATCAATCTACTAATAATTGCACAAAAAGTGTTTAGAATATATTGACAAACTATAAAAATGTAAAATCGAGTGGAGAATTTAAAAACTCAGTCGATGAAGCATTTTAAAAAAGTTAAAGTTTTGATTTTTTTTTCTAATTTTTAATGTTTTTTGAGAAACTTTAATATATTTAATATTGATACATTTCAATGCACTTGTATGCAAACTTTCATAACTCTATGACAGTAATTTGAAAAACCTATTTTCGGACCCCTTTAACAGGACTTAGAATCTTTGACTTGGCACCATTGAAATGGGGTTCATACATAAGCTTATATTTCCATTTAATATTTATAAATATTAGGCTTATTAAATTAAATATATATTCAGACAACAATTCTTACAGTTATTGGTATATTTTTTACAGATTTAAAATCCTTAAGTTACGAATACTAGGGTTGATTTTTTTTTTTAATGAATTCATGCTCTTTACATTGCTACAACCTCTAAAGGTATTTCAAAAAGTGTTTTTTTTTTTTTTTTTTTTTTTTTTATAAATAAATAAATATATATGTATATGTTGAACCAACATAAAAGAGTTATGCACGAATTTTGAAATTACCTCATTAGTTTTTGAAAGAAATAAATTTACAAAATGCAAGTCTATGTAAAAATAAAAAATAAAATTACATTAAAAGATTTTTGTTTTATTTTTATTTTTATTATATTTTTTTTCCTTTTAAAATAAGTTACAAAATCCAAACCTAATTCTTTTAAGTAGGTTCTATTGATTACAAAAAAAAAAAAAAAAAAAAAAAAAAAAAAAGTTTTTTCTTAAAGATATGTAAAATTTTCAGCATTTTGAAAATCACAAATTCAAGAAAACATGCAAACTGAGAAGACGCAATTTAAAGTTTTTAAAAATGCTGAAAAAAATCTCAAAAATCATAAGAACCGTTGCCTGAATATATATTTTATTGAAAAAACTTATATGGTTCAATTTGTAAATATTAAATGTAAATATAAGATTTTATATGAAACTGAATTCAAGGGTACCAAGTCATATTTTTTGTTACGTAAAAATAGAAACATACTAAAATTTCATTAAAAAACATAAATGTACTGTAACATCACATGCAATAAGGTAGGTACTTTGAAAATTGAAGAAAACAATTAAAATTTAATAGTAAAGTTAAAAGCAAGAAAAAAAAACAAGAACATTAAAATTACTCAAAAGGAATCTTTTAAAATTTCTTACCACTAAGGAACAAAACATTAGAGCTAAAATTGCAAGCTTCATTTTCTTATAATTTTCCGATGCTTTATTTGCTGCAAGATTTCGATAACTGTAAAATATGTACCGAATACACATTTTGAACTTATTTATATATGTTTAAAATAACGCATTTCATTTAAGGGAGCACAACATCTGCTAAGATAAGTAAATTGAAGTTTCAGCATTCTATATCATTATTTTTTTTGCGGCTGTTCCTGATTTTGCGTTAAGATTTTGTTTTACTTCTGCTGAGCAATCAAATTTCTAAACCATTCTTCATTCAACATTTTTTTTTTCTTCTTTTCTCGATAAATATTATTATCTTTCAAAGAAAAGACCTACCTGTGAAAGAGTGGTACTTCCGTGTCGAAGTAACTAGAGAGAAATGCTGGATACGAACACAGGTACGTCGGTCTAACCGTTGAAATTTTCCGTTGTTTACGCTTAAATTAAGGGCCTAGAACCTTTTGAAAAACTTTTCGTGTAGTCAATCAACCTTAATCCTTACACTACCTCATATATCTGTAAAGAAAAATAGTACTGAAGGAAATAACAAAACAAATATCATTGTAAATTTTATGTAAACAAAAAGAGATAATAATAATATCAATAATAAAAGCTAAATAGAGAAAAAATAATTAGAAGAAGAAGAAAAAAGAAAGAAAGAAGTGTAAAACAGAAAAATGAAATTAAAAAAGAGTCGACGCAACACTTAAAGGAATTTCTGAACAAAAAGTATGTTTTAAAAATTAACTATGTAAAGTTTCATATAATGTGAACAATGGTATAATATAGAAATATTACAGAAGAAATTTTCATGACAAAATTCTTCGATCATAAACAATTACAAATAATTTTTGACATTATTAACAGAAGTAATCTGGTGTGTCAGTCACACAACTTTCTCTTACCCTGAAATTTAATACTATAAATACAGGTTGGAGATTAAGAGGTAAGATAACGAGTACTGTTATGTAAACCTATGTTAAACAATTCAAATTAGGCTTCGGAAGATTTTTATATGATAATTAGTTCTGTGTGAGGGAGGGCTACCGCCCCCCCCCCTCAAACCCCCGTTTCATTAATGCACCCACATTTATATAGAATTTCATTCGGTTATTAAAAAATAATTCTGTTTTTAAAAAATAATTTATTAAAATTATTATTTAAAAAAATTATCTTTTATGATAATGCAGACGATTTCCATATTAAAGAAGTAGTATAACACTAAATATCCAAAAAAAGTTGAATTTATTCTCAATATTACATTTTTTTTTTTTTTTTTTTTTTGTTAAAAATGAAAAAAATTGCTAACTTTATTTTGAATTATCGCAGATCGATGGTTCATCCATTCGTTTTAAAGGTATTGGCGAGCTCTTTTGAAAGACTGTCATCATGAAAATTTACTCCCCTCGAGGGGGAACTTCCCCTCCACGGGAAAAGGCGAGGCTCGTACATACACAAAAAAATTTTCCCAGTTGACTATCTCTATTACAAAAAATATATATTCGTTTCATTAGGTTTAGTCTATAGATGTTAAACTCTACTTACCTGCAATTTCCCCCCTAGACGTAATGTATTTGAATAATTTTGAGTGTCACTGTACACGAACCATTTGCATCATCTCAACGAAAAGCTTGCTGTAGCATCCCTATGTGATACACATTTAGAATACCGAGTTTGGAATTTCTGCTACTATTTGATCTTGAGGTATGCTGATAACAGACACACAGACAGACAGACAGACCATTCGCTAAAAACATGATTTTCGTATTCAGGGGACCTCAAAACGTGTAAATATAACAAAAACTCACGTTCGAAAATTTGACCCTAAAACAAAACTTTCTCGAAAGTACTTTAAGAGAAAGTAAAAAAGTAGAAGTAGAATGAGTTGTATTGAATGAGTATACTTTTGTAATTCTATCAATTCTCTATAAGGTAATTAATATAGATATTTCAATGACAATTAGATTAAACATTTATTTATTCATTTTTACTGAACTGAAAATACATATAAAAAAATTTTGAATACTTTTTTAAAGAAAATATAATTTTGCAAGCATTATAAATAAAATTTAAATTAACTTGTTAAGGAAAATTTAAATAATAATAAATCAGAAATTTTTTACATGAGTACTCATTCTGCATCTGAAATTACAAATGCTTATCAAATGGCTTTAAACTATAAGCACATAAGTTTATATACAATTTCCATTTTTTGAATAGTTACTACAAGTTTTTTCTTTTTTTGTCTATAACAACAAAAATTGACTTTATTATTTGCAACTTCTGTTTATATCTCTTTTAAATTAGTCTACCAGCTTATATTTCAATAAAAAATTTTAGATTAGATTTGTCCGAATATTTATCCTAAAAATTATCGTACATCACACAACAGGACAGGGGTGCTTGTAAAATTTTTGTAGTCTCACATAAATAAATAAAAATTGTGAAATTTTCCATTTAATAAATAAAAGTAATCTTCTATTGGCATTGTAAAATATCGAAAATTATTGCTATTGATTAAATATTAAAAATTATTGCTATTGATCAAATATTAAATAACTGCCATTGATCAATCCAATCAATCACTGCCATTGAGCAAATATTAAAAAGCATTATTAGAAGAGAAAGGTTGGAAGCTACGCTGCTTCATTTTCTTCTAGTTCTCCGTTATCATAAATGTAATAAATAAATTAAACACAATAAAAAATAAATGTGTATTAGTGACATAATTAAGTAGTAACGAAATATCATGCAATTCGAATAGATTATGAACCTGCGTAAGTTTAACCTTCAATGTATTTATTCTTTATGATCAACGGATAGGCAGAATGACAGAAAGTGAGGCAGGTAGACAAACTGAATTCATAATCACTTATAAACATTGTTGAAAAGTGTTTAAAACGCTTAACACAAAGGAAAATGTAATTCTAGCAATTTCCAATTATAAGTTTCAATGTATCTGCATATTTTAGTGCAGCTATATGAATCTTAATGCTAAATTCTATAGAATGCATTTGTTTTGCATATAAAATAGAAATGTTAATTTCATTATGATTTGTAAATTACAAAAATATTTAAGTATGATTTAGAGAAAGGCCTCTCATAAAACGCAATGTACTAGCATTTTTTTAGAATCCCTGTACACAAACCAGCAGTGCTATTTATACCATTTTAAATAAGAAATATGCTATAGTTAATTTGACTAGCATGCATAATTAAGAAATTTTGAAAATATTTACGTAGACGGAGAGAAAGACAGACTTGTTAGACAAATTCCAATCATTGTCAATTTTAAACGTTTTTAGAAAGTGTTAAAAACGTATAATGAAAGACAATGTGTAATTGTAGCAATTTCAATTTCAGACCTTAATGCATCTGAATATATTTTTGTTTCTATGTAAATCTTAATGCTAATCATACTATATGCTAAGGAAAACTTTTATTTTGTTATTTATTTATTTCATTTTATTTATTTCATTTTATTTTTATTTTGTTTAATTTAATTTTTAAATTTAATTTTATTTAATTTATTTATTTTTCATATATATGAATAATAAAACGTCAATTTAATTAGGATTTGGGCAAAAGAAAAAGCATTAAAATATGGTTTATAGATATACCTCTCATATAGCGCAGTGCTTTTGAATTCTTTCGCTTGACCCTGCAAACAAACCAGAAGTAGTATTTGCTCCATTTTAAATACAGAACATAACACACTGAAAGTAAATAACATATATCCCTTCAATGCATTCCAAAACTGTTTATAGGAGCCAGAGCGCGCACAGACAGACAAATCGAAGTCATAAACACTTTTCAAGCTTGCTAGAAAGTGTTATTTTTGATTATTATTATTTTTTTTTTTTTTTTTTTTTTTTTTTTTTTTGAAAAAAAATTGTGGTACTTTTATTAAATCTATACTGCGAAAAAAATCTGTAACTGATATATGTAGAAACTAAATGGTGATTCCAGTAAAAACAATTCAATGCCATCCTTATAAATTCTAGTTTCCTTTGCTAGCGAATCCGAAAAATCTATTAGAATTCTAGAGCATTATCATATACTATCGCGGTCAATTCTCTGCATTTAAATGCAAACACAAGAGGCGAGTTGCAGTATATATAATTTTGGTTTATGGCTCTAGGAAAACGAGCAAGAATTTCCCGCAATATAAATGATTTATAATTTTCATAATATTGCTTCACCGTCTAGAAAATTATAGACTAAAAATTCTCGATCATTTCGATTATTTAGGTTATTTGATTGCCTTATACGCTTGATTCGGAAATGTATACTTCTAATTTAGGGATTCAAAAATTGGCTTCTTGTTCGTTCTGGATGAAAGAGGTACTTTTTTTCTGAATGTACTTTTTCAAAAATCTAATTTTTTCACATTTTTATTTTTAAAGGTTTTTTTTTTTTTTGGTAATGTGGTCAGACATAAAATTGACCTAAGAAATTAGATACCATATAAATTTTCCTCTAACAGAAAACTGATACCGATGAAAAAAAAAAAAAAAAAAAAAAAAATACATAGTAAAAAAAAAAAAAAAAAAAAAAAAAAATCGGTAGAATCATTTTTTTAAACACCTATTTCAGAAATCAAAAACTATCTGCCCAATCAGAATGACTGTTAATTTTCCTGTAATAACCACGTAATGCATGCGAAAAAATATCTGAAAAGGATTTTGCGTAATATGGCAATTTATTATAGGCTTTATTATTTATTAAGATAATATTTTGTGTAAATAAAAAAAAATATTTTAATTAATTTTATTTATTTAAACGATTTAAATCTAGTTTATTGTGGCCATTACAAACCATTCATCTATATTTTCTTATATAAATTCACCCAGTATAAATAATTTATTAAAATTATTTTTCACGTGGAATGCAGGCAATTTTTTTCTGTAGAAATATAATATTAAGGGCGCATTCGAAAGTATTTCCCGGTCACTTCCCGAGTCGGGAAATGACGTCACGCGGGATGTTCGGGAAATTAGAACTACCATATAGAAGCCTTACGAAAAATGACCGAGATATAACTACTTCTGTACACATCTCATCTTCCCGGGAAACAAATATATAAACAAACATGGCTCCTATATGGTAGTTCTAATTTCCCGAACTTCCCGCGTGACGTCATTTCCCAACTCGGGAAGTGACCGGGAAATACTTTCGAATGCGCCCTAAATGTCCAAAGTAAGTCAATTTTATGTTCTAACACAACATCTAAAAAGCGGGGTTTTTTTTTTTTTTTCTTTCTTTATTTCGCTTCTTGAGGAGGAGAAGCCTTACTCCTAATTGTCCAAATGTCCTAATTGACTAATGCTATTATAAATAATTCTTTATAATTATATGATGATGAGTTGTTAAAAATAATTCTCATTATGCACATTTATAGAAATTTTTATCTTAAACCGTCATGTAATAGTTTAGAAAAACCGGGATAGAAACGACACCTGTTGGACGATTTTCGCCAAAAACTGATAGGCACCAATTTATGTCAAGATGCAACTACATAATAATCTGTACAGAATTCTGAGCAGTAGTTCCTGAGATACACTTCCCACAGTATTTTTGTTACATTCATACACGCCAGACAGAGACAAACAGACAATTTCTAAAAATGGTCAGTTCATGTTCTAGACTTCTCAAAACATGTAAATCCATCGAAAACCCGATGTCATATATTTTTACGAAACCAATGATTTCTTCTATTAAATACAGAAGAAAGTAAAATCATTCATAATACTAATCTAATATGTAAACAGTATTTCGTTTGTTTATTATCTTTAAAATAAAATTATGTACTAAATTTTGGAAGGAGAGAAAAAAAAAGGGGGCTCTCTTTTTCTTTTCTTTTTTTTCTGCCAACGAGTAATTATCTGATAAAATCGAATGGTCAACTGTCCATGGAAAATTGACTTCATATCGACCGCTTTTATCTCGTTTAACAGTTTTTAGAAAATGATTCTTGGTTTCTTGTTCTAAATCCTGTTT
Organism: Salticus scenicus; assembly: GCA_963930645.1. NCBI lineage: Eukaryota > Metazoa > Arthropoda > Arachnida > Araneae > Salticidae > Salticus > Salticus scenicus. Next base: position 258,688,273 of record OZ005650.1, on the reverse strand, counting down.
CGATTTATTATCTTCATTAGTAATTCCTAGAGTGTCAAGGCGCCATAAATCTGATAAACTGGCGTTTGACACGTGTAATGACAACGATAGACCCGCCAAAGAATTGTCCTGCTCACTCTTGTGACCCTATGTCTTGCCCAAAATGGTCCAACCCAATTTAGTTCTAAATGTAGTTAATCCCAATTTTGGAAAATATTTTATGTCATCTGTGAACAGTTTAGCGGACATATCAGCTCCCAAAAGTATATGTACTTCGTCTGGATTTTTCTGGTATAAACAAGATTTATTATTTCTAGGGACATCTGATAAATATACACCTTCCTTTTCTAAGAGTTTTACTAATTTATCATCGCGACATAAATTCACGCCTGGGCATATTTTTTCTTGATCTAGTGCTTGTATTTTACACTTAAACTTATTATCTAAACTCCCGATCGTAAATTCATAACGATTATGTTCAGCTGACATTTCCATGCCCCCAAAAAGACCATGTCTGATTGTTTCTTTATTCATTCTTTTTAATTTTAACTTATCAGCTGCAAACTTACTGATGTAACTATTATGAGATCCGGAGTCAATAATTAACCGAATATATGATGATTTACTATCATCTCTGTTAGAAATTGCTACTATTAACGTCTGCAAATAAACATTCGCTTGTAAATTATGATTTATAACGCCAATTTAGATTGATCATTTCTTTCGTAATTACTTATTTCCTGTTTCGAATATTTATTTCCATTACACATAATTTCTGAATGCCTACGATTACATAACTTGCATAAAGTTTTTGATACACAGTGTCTAGCTAAATGCGAAGGCTGAAGACATAAAAAATACAGTCCTTTCTTACGCAATAGATTAACTCTTTCATCAAATGGTAAATTACGAGTTTTGACACATTTGTCACTTAAATGCGATTCTGAGCAAAAATTACACCTATCACTTCTATTCTCATTTAATAAATCACAAGTAGTGGGCAATTTCCGGTTCTGAGTATCAAATTTATTAACTCGGGGGGGGGGGGGGCATCTCTACGATTTTGATTATCTAATCTTTGAGCTCGGGGGGAGAAATGACTGGCGCTAGCGCCGCTGTCATCTTGTCTGGTAGTTATTAAGCATTCTCGCGATACGAGTTGTTTATTTAAGAAAGATAATATATCTTTAACACCGTAATTAACACCGTGAAATTCCATATTAAATTGTAATGCTAAATCTCTAGGTAAAATTTTTAGTAATATCGGTGACAATAAACTGCCGTAGCAATCCAAAGAAACATCTAATGATTCTAAACTTCTAATGTTAACTTGAATTTCATCGTAAATTTTCCTCAGCGATTTAATGTCACTCGAATGTTTTAGTGGGGCAATATTTAGTAATTTATTCAAATGTACATTCACTAAGAGGTCTGCTTTTCCATATCTTTGTTTTAAAATATCTACTACTTTTATATAATTACTCGCGGTAACAGAGAATCCTTCAATACATTTTAAGGGATCAGGTGCTAAAAATGATTTCAAATAATTAAATTTATCTACAGGATCTAAATTTTCATTGTTATGAATAGCCGTTTCGAATGACGACCAAAAAGTCAGCCATTCGGCTGCATTCCCGTTAAATTTAACGGGATCTAGCTGTGGTAATTTGATGTGCATTGCTTCTTTTGAAGTAGGTCTTCTTTCAATTTCTATTGATAAAATACTTGTTTCACTTTTCTTTAGTTCTTTTAATTTTCTTTTGGCTCGAAATCGCCAAGTAAGTATTTTTTCTCGGTATTCATTTGCCGTTTCTAATTCGGCTTCTAATTGGAGTTCTTGAGTTAAATTTTTAATTTCTGAATCTTTACTCTTTAAATCTATAGTAGTTTCATTCAATAATTCAATAGTTTCTTCTAAATCTACAGTATCTGGATCTATATCATCATATAAAGTTTTTAATTTTTCAATAAATTTATTAATACTGTCTCTTATGACAGCTCTCTCTTTTTTAGCGATTACTAAATTAGCCATAATAAATACGAAATTTAAAATTTTATAATATTATCTATCTTTTCAATTGTAAATAATGGATATCTATATAGCTGCCCACATCCCGTGTCTGGGATGCCAGAAAAAATATTGCTGCCCCAGATCTTCTGATCTAAAACTTAATTATTCTTCTTACAGACCCGATACAGCATATTTTTAATCTTAACTTTTCTTATAGTTACATTCTTAAATTTTCTAATAAATTTATAATTCTTCTAAAAAATATTCACTTCTTAAATAATAAAATATGGATGGGTCTCACCTGAAAGCTTCTAGAACGAAAGGTCCGGATGTGGAAGGTGGCAGCTATGATCCATTAACACAAAGTCTATGAAACTACAGCACTACTTAGATGGGAAGACACAATTTAATGCTTTGTAAGCATACATGTAAAACGAAAGCGGAAACAGAAACAAAAACTATTTACAGATAGGTAATTAAACTAAATCTTAATATTAAAGTTCTTAAATTCTAATTAGTTCTGATAAATGTCCATTCTTAGTTTAAGTTCTGAAAGTTTTAATAGTTCTTTTCTAGGACCGGGGCGTCTGAAAACAAAAGCGATCTTCACGTAGCCCCTTCTCTATTCAAGGTCCTGTTCTGTTCTGATTCTAAAATGCATCTTTTTCGAATACTTCTCATTTCAAATCGAAAGAGTGGTGCAATCATGAAAAAGAGGCACGCGCCAGTCTGTCTGGAAAGCCATTTGTTCTGAAAACAGAAGAATGAACGGAGGATTCCCGACATGCCCTATGGTTCCTAAAATTTTTGCATCAATTGCCTTTTTTTACATTATTATATTATTCTCTGAATAGCAATTTAGAGTACTTTTTTAGCATTACATAATAGACTGAAAGGTCGATATTTGGATATTCTTCTGATAGAAATGAATACTATTTTGAATTTTAAAATTAATTCAAGATTGCATTGTTTAGATATTTTTTGTACCTACAATCTGAATATCATATCTACATACAATATCATATGCAATCTGAATCTGTCATAGAAATACTCTAAAATAAAATGAATCCGAATTTAACAAAAATAGCATATGCAAATTTCAAACGAACTGAAAGAGTATAGATAAAATAGCGTCAAGCATGAAATAAGTAACTTAATTTTTAAATGTAAGTTACGCTTAAAAATTTAGTATTATACACCCCACGACAAAAAGATAGGAACAAAGGTTTTTTCTTTGATTTTTCATAAAATAACGTTATCCAGGGGCGGACTGGGCCGCCGGCCCACCGGCCCTTGGGCCGATGCGCCCTCATAGGCAATAGGCTGGTGCGCCCACATGGGCGATAGTCGGGAAATTGTTTATTGATTTTTTTTTTTATTAGAGGCTTTTTTTTTGCGCTTTAGGTGAAAATGAGTGAGTGTTCAATGCGCCCTGGTCATACACCATGTGCTAACCTATTACCAAGTAAATGCCCTCTTAGTCTTACATTGCAACGATATTCTGATTTAATGATAAAAGAAAATGTTTGTACAAATAATAAAGACATTATTTTATGAAGTCAATAGAAATATGAGTAACACGACGGGATTTATAGAAATGGATGGATTAGTCAGCACCCTCTTTGTATTACTGAGAGTTTCACCTGTCAATTAATTATTATTATTTTTTTTTTAATGCAGAAAATAAACAAAGCCATGACAGCTGTTTTATTGTTGTTCTTAATGCCAGAATTTGTCATTTTTAACATTAAAATAAAAGATAGTTTAGGGAGATTAGAGTTGCCATTTATTGGAATACAAAGTTTGTGATAAAAATAAATGGATGAGAGTGACGAATTCAACTGGAACTCACCCCTAAAGGTGGTCCGGAGACATGCCATCACAATTTTGATCCTACACAGAGAGGATGGCTCTCCCGCTTCGGTAACCCCCAGAGGTATAATTTTGATGGGAACATGGAGTACACTGCAGCCACGACAGATTTTACGTGCACCAGCCACCATTAATGTACCCAACGGTCTTTGGTCGGCTCGAGTACCGAACCTGCAATCTTCCAATTACAAGCTCGGCGCTCTACCGACTGGGCTACTGCGGCTATAAATACAAAATATATACTGTACAGTAGAAATCTTTACATATATACAAAGAAACAGAGTTTGTTTGTTTTATGCTTTGTAATAATTTTTAATTTTATGCTTTTTAATAACTCAATTCTCTTTGTTGGCGGAAAACTATGTCTGGATTTATGCATAGGTAAAGTAGCACTTTTTGGGGAGTGGCAATTTTTCAGAAATCAAATAATCGATCGATCAACTATGATCAATCAACCACAATCGTTCAAAGAATCGTAGTGTAAAAAAAGAAAAAAAAAATACTTTTTTTTTAAATTGCATATTATCATTGCATATGAGGGGCAAATCCGAGCCTTTGTAAAAACAACCGTAATACATACGTTATTCCATGAAAACTGCATTACTAGGAAAGGAAACATTGCTCATTTAGCGCGTGGGGTTGTTTAAACCCCCGAAAAGAGATTTTGAGGCGGATGGGGGGGGGGGTGGTGGAATACACAGGCCTTATAGATATGCCTTTAAACTTACCACGATTTCTATCCCATAAGTAAAGAAGGGTGGAGTGCACAAGAGTTTATACCTGAGTGTCAAACCCGTGGCATCAATCAAATGAAATTTTTATAAACAGCATTATTGGAAATATGGAAATAAAGACAATTTTTAACGGGAGATTAGGGTGAGTGATTGAACTAATTTAAATCCGAAATAACACCCCCCACCCTCCCAAATTAGAAATTGGTGCTCTCATCTTAATATTTAATTTTTTGAAGTTGTGCGTTTGTTCTGTCCGCATTCCTTTCGTCTTTGAGATATCGGTTCCAAATCTTGCACACACACTACCTAACAGGTAAGACACAGAATGATGATTAAGTTTCCTTGTTAATGAAGCTATAAGTTCATATATATAATAATTAGAAACCTTACTTCAGCTTCACTTGGTGACTTTTTAGTGGTGAAGTACTTTCAGGTAGGAGGATCCCCCCTCATCATCGGCACCAGCCACTTCGGCAGTGTTGTTCTTTCGTGAACATTTTGAACTGTTGTGCTTCGTTCTTTCATCAAGTAGGTGGCGCCAGTTGGCATCTATCCCTGTTTTCGATTCTTCATGGTTGCATGCAAATGGTTGATTCAATATTTTAATTGTTTCTTTGAATAGGGCATATTTGTTGCTATTGTAATTCGCAATTTTCCTAACGCAACTAAAATCAATTTCTATATTTTCGTTTTTGTGGATTTGGGCTAGCGCGGTGGTGTATTTTCCGAATTTTATATTATTATGGTGTTCATTTATACGGGTTGTAATCTTTCTCTTTGCCATTCGTATGTAGTAGCCTTTGCTATTGTCTTCGTATTGGAATGGGATTTCGTAAATACCTGCGGTTTCGAGAGGAGAAATTTTATCTTTATCGTTACGGATAATTTGAAATATATTGGGGTTTGATTTAATTGGGATGTTAACCTTTAATTTTCTAGCAATACTACAGTGTGTCCTAAAAGTTCCAGTACTGACGCTGATGTATTTTTTATTTACAGAACAACAAACCTTAAAACGATTATTTTTATGCTAATGATAAAAGGCACATTTAAAATAACGGAGGAAAAAATACAGAACTTACATTTAGAAATGTTCAAAATGTTCACCCTTTTTTAGGAGGCAAAGCTGAACTCGTTTGCGCATGTGTTTAGAAACGCGTTTTAACATGCTGGGAGTGACTTCTTGTAGAGAAACCTGTACACACCTGCGCAGAACCTGTATTACGAAATTGTCGAACGAGTTAATATAGCATATTTTTACTCGGTATTGCATCATCTGGATATTTATATCGCTAAACATCTTTGCATCTTTCATACGATTTACATTCAAAATAAGCTTCAAACAGCGTAATTTTTTGAATGCGTGATAAACTCATTTCACTGTGAATTATAAAATAACGTAAAAATTTATTCTTACACAACTTGAGCGAGAAAAGAAACAAACGATAAATATTAACGAATTGATGCAATAATAAGCAGATGATAAAATTTAATATTTAAAAAAAAATCATGGACACAATGAGTTCTTTATATTGGAGTACTGTAACTTTTAGGACACACTGTATTTCCTATTTTAACGGCGGCTCCTTGATTGTATGGAATGGCGTTAGTGTATTTTATGTGTGGTTTTTGGTGGCTGGGAATATGGTTTAATTGTTTTAGACGCTTTTTGTAAAGTTTACCTACTAAATTCTTGGGATAGTTTGCTTGCGTGGTTAAATTCTTTATATATTTAATTTCTGTTTTAAGTTCTTCAGGATTGGTGAACAACGGATTGGAGAAAATCGGAAACAATGCAACAATGAAAAAGATTAAAATTTCCCATAGAGCTAATGTTTAAATTCTTAAAAATTAATTTAAAACTAGTATGCAGTGGCCATCACAAAACTTTCTTCTATATTTTCCCATACAAATTCACGCAATAGAAATTATTTGTTATTTTTTATGAATGCAGATGAATTTCATCTTAGAGAAGTATTACACTAAATGACCAATAAAAGTGAAATTTTACCGTGCAGATAACATTCTTCACGTCCTCGGGAAAAACTGCAATATAACCGCGCCACCTATGGCGAATATACACTCAATTTAGTCAGCATAATGTCTCATAATGGCCTTTACATATATCAAGTTTTGTTCGATTATACGCAATAGAACCAAAGATACAGCATTCCCTTATATTATGGAAATCGCTGTATAGCAGAATCACCTGTGAAATGATTGGCACCAAAAGTTGACGTAACCTAATTTATGTCAAGGTGCATTTACATATAAATTTATATGCATTTCTGTGCAGTAATTCCTGAAATATATTGCCTTCCCTGAAATTGCGGAAATAGCTGTATAGCAGCGCTACCTGTTGAGCAATTGTCACCAAAAGTTAATAGACATTATGTCAATGTGCATCTACAAATGCATTTATCTGTAGTAGTTCCTGAAATATGGCTTTCCCTGAAATTGAGGAAATTGCATTATAACAGTGCGACCTGTTCAGCGATTGGCATCAAAAGTTGATAGACATTAATTTATGTCAAGGTCATCTACATATAAATTTATATGCATTATTGTGCAATAGTACCTGAGATATAGCCTTCCTTGAAACTGCTGAAATCGCTGTATAGCAGCTCTACCAGTTAAGCGATTAGCACCAGAAATTGATACACTAATTTATGTCAAGGTGCATCTGCATATAAATTTATATGCAATTCTGAGCAGTAGCTCTTAAGATACAATCGCCACAAATTCTTGTCACACACACTCACATACATTTTATAAATATTGTCACATGGTGTTCTGGACCTCTCAAAACATGTAAATCCATTGAAAACTAGAAGTCGAAAATTTTTACGAATCCAATTCTCTCTTCCATTGAATATAAAAGAAATTATAAAGCTAACTGAAATTTAATAGCTAAAAATACATCATTATGTGCCTCCCTCCCCCACCGTTAAATAATGTGTGTGCAAAATTTGGAAACGATAGCTCAAAGGATAAAGGAATGCGGCGCAAACAAACACACAAACACCCTACTTTAGCAGATTATTATGTAAAATATTACTATTTATCTGTAAAATGCCTGAACCATCCCTTTTTGGTTATATATAACTAACTAATAGCGACTTGCGCCCACTGAAAATCCAAGGTATGCGCCCTTCCAGAGGACCCAGTCCGCTCCTGACGTTATCTAAATTGTGCTTATCATTTATTATTATTATAAAATAACACTATTCCTGGACTAATTTTTGTTTTAAGACTAAACTAATAAAAAAAAATTTAAGACTAAAATTTTTCTAATTTAAGACTACACAGCGCGACAAAAAGATAGGAACAAGGGGTTGTTTTTTTTAATTTTTGAATATGATTATTTTGAATATGAATATTTTGAATATGACTCAAATATTTAATATGTTTTTGATATGATAATATTTTGTTATGATAATAAATGATCAGCACAATTTAGATAATGTTATTTTATGAAAAATTAAAAAAAACCCTTTGTTCCTATCTTTTTGTCGCGGAGTGTAGTCTTAAATTAGAAAAATTTTAGTCTTAAAACTTTTCTAAATTAGTCTTAAAACAAAAATTAGTCCAGGAATAGTGTCATTTTATAATAATAATAAATAATAAACACAATTTAGATAACGTTATTTTATGAAAAATCAAAGAAAAAACCCCTTGTTCCTATCTTTTTGTCGCGGGGTGTATATGTTTTCCTTCTAAATTTCTTTTTTTTTTTTTTTTTTTTTTATGATTGTTCCCAAAAAGATTTATGTTATCAGTAGTATTTCCAACTTCTAGAGATTTTTATATCAAATATCCATCGAAATGTGTGTTTTAGAGATTTTTTTTTTTTTTCACATTAAGTATGTTAGACCAGTTTTAAAATATCGCTTAAGATATTGCTATTTAAAGTATTGAATAACATCGACGATCAATTTTTAAAAGGCATCCTTAATTAATCGAAATTAAAATTTTTCATGACACGGCAGAATGAGGTAAAATTTCACATAAACGTGCTCTATGGAAATCATTCCATTGAAAGTAGTACGGAATTACGTGAAAATTAATGTATAATACTGACTCCAATAAAATTATTCAACAAATTAGGATACGGTAAATGAATCGAATTAGCCGTATGGTTTATTGTTTCAGTCTGGACCATACTGAATGACATGAAGAATTCGTTTCTTTCAGCATGAATGTAATAAGATCTGCAGTCATACTTGCAAACATGTTGATTAATATTCTGTAGTAATTGTAACCTCGCTTTCTTTTCCACACCATTATCTTTTTAGAATATTTTTCTTATTATTTAATCGTAATTGCATTTGATGAATGTTACTTTAAAACTTTACTCGTGTGAATAAAAGGGCGGGGCAAAGAACACTACAAAATATTAATTAGGATGTTGGCCAGTATGGCTGAAGTAGAAATTTATGAGAATAAATATAAGGAACTAGACAGAGTCCGTCTATGATTCTTTTCTTTTTTTTTTCTTGTAACAGTTTATATATTAGATGAGGTGAAAATTTTCACTCAGAAAAAGTTAATTTTAACAATAGTACTTGATTGCCGTGTTAGTATATATTCGAACAGTTTATAACTATTTCCATTTAAAAATAATAATTCTGAAAAATCTCACCCGCATTTAAGTAAAAAAAAAAAAAAATCTTCCCACACAGTGCAAATGGAAATTGTAAATAATTGTAATATTTATTATTATTGCTATTATTATTATTTATTTAAAATCTTCTTCTGTAATCTTTAGTTTTTCGAAGTTTTATTGCAAATGCTTCACTAACGCTGTTTATAAAATACAACGTGTGAATGTCTTCAAATTAAAAAGTTAAACCGTATGTTTTTACTTTCCGAACATACATATGTAAGGAAAGTATTGTAGTCATGACAAAAATCAGACTTTGAGTTTTTAGTGTTTTTATACGCTTTTTAGGGTCCCTTGAGTTCATTTTTGCTATTTTTTACAGTAATGTATGTATGTGAGCGAACACAATAGCGTCTAAACGTTTTGTTCGAATACTCTGAAAGTTGGAACATATGTTATTGGTCACCGTAGCACAAACCCCATTAATTTTAGTGAATTGAGCACTTATATTTTACAGGGACACAATGAAAAATTCTTTATTCTTATGGCCTCCGGGCCAAATATTTAAAGTGCGATAATGTCTAACGCCTTATTTGATTGAACTGAATATTTAAGGTATTAAAGTTTACCGTCGCACAAATCGTAAAGATTACATAGACACAACGAAGACCTCTTTGTAATATAGACATTGGGCTTAAATTATTTAAAGTGCGATAGCGTCTGAACACCTTATCCGATTGTGTGAACATTTGCATTGGGAAGATCCGTATAATATGGACCCCCTAAGCAAGAATGCTCATAAAACAAATTGTTAAAATAAAAAGTTTTAATTTGTTGGCTTTTCATTACAATTGTACAGGTGCATGGATCAAGTTTGGTAAAGCACTCTGGAAACTATTAATAATTGCAGGAAATAATTATTTTTTTTTATGTATCGGTGGTCCATATTGCACATACGTTCGTGTAATATGAACCAAGTGGTCCATAGGGGTAATTCCCGAAGTGGTCCTTCCCGAACGGTTGAGACACTTGGAATCGTGAAACGAACTGTCCAGCATGTTCTCTTATACACTTGTCCATCTATTGGGAATAGTAGAAATGAACGAAAATAAAATCTTTTTGTAAAAAAATAGAACCGACTCCAAAAAGCAACTACTATTCAAAAAAAAAAAAAAAAAAAAAAAAATGTAAATTGAAACTAAATTGCGCCTAAAAGTATAAAATAATTTCCTTCGCCAAACAACTTATAACACTACAATTAATCATAACTTTTGAAGTCGGCGCAAAATTAAATAAAATTTAATTAGTTTTTAAAGGTTTGTTTTTAGATCGGTAGCAACAAATGCTGTCGTCTCGAATGATCCATTTTCATGTTTCCTTTATTATTTTATCACTGTATACAATTGGTCCATTAATAGTATCTACACAAAACAGTGATCGTTTTTCACAATGCGGTATTTATGTTTCTACGAAGTTAGAGTTTCCTTTGCAAATTTGTTTAACTTTGATAACTATCATTCTTGGTGGCTTTTAGGTTTGGCGTTCAACCCGTATTGCAAAAATATACACGCAAGATGTATATTTTCATAATATATTTTGTACGAAGTATTGCTTCATATTCTTGATTACTCTCTTAATCTATCTTATCAAATTAATCATGATATCCCAAAGAAATTAAATGTGTTTGACAGATAATTTGGCGATTTTTCTTTCACCAAGGACGTCAGATACCAGCATCTTCGCCAACTTTTGCTGCTTACGAAATCTTATTTGTTTTCTTGAATCAAAATAGTTTTCTGCTGCGTTTTGCAGGTGACAATGTGAGATGTGTATTTTGAATAGGATTTGATTTTTGTATTGAATAAAGGTATCAATTTTTATTTAATTTTGCGCCGACTTCAAAAGTTCTGATTAATTGTAGTGTTATAGGTTGTTTGGCGAAGGAAATTATTTTATACTTTTAGGCGCAATTTAGTTTCAATTTACATTTTTTTTTTTTTTTTTTTTTTTTGAATAGTAGTTGCTTTTTGGAATCGGCTCTATTTTTTTACAAAAAGATTTTATTTTTCTCTTTTCAGTGAAAACTTATTCATATAGCAGAACATCAAAAGACGTTCGACGGCAGTTTCACAAATCACAACTTCAAAGAAAAGTGACATAACTCAAAAAATGGTTTATGTCACTGAAAAATACATGAAATGCACCCAATGTGAACAAAAAAGTTACATCTCCATCTAGATAGTTATCCACTCGAGAGACAGTTATGCCAGTTTTATTCTAGTCAAGTTATTTTTAAATTGATTTTTCTCAAATGCTGCATTTTTAAGTTGTGTCACTTTTTTTGCCTTTATCGGATATGAGCAAAAAACTAGTATGTATTGAATGAACACACGTTAAGTTAAAAAGTCTTTAGAAATGTAAAGAACGGATACGCTGTATTCGTAACCAAAAATTCTGTTAGGCATATATATTGCACTTTACAGTGAATATGTGTCACTCGCTGCGCTGAAAATTGCGCAGCATAAAGTTCAAACAAAGAGCAAAATATGCATTGCAGCTGACGGATAGAAGTTTCAACATCGATACTTACATACTGCTTTTACCAGTGTAGCTGCATGCATTCAGCAGTTAAAGTGAGAACAGACTTTGTGATTATCCTGTAATTTGTTTATATCTTAATGAAATCATAATGAAGCCTATTTCAGGCCAAGATCATTAAGACAACAAAAAAAGTATTAAAATTAAATCATCTCTTACGAAGTTATAAGCTAACAAATTTCAACAACAACAACAACGAGAAACATGGTTTGTATTGAGAACCTCGTCCTTTATGAAGTCGGTTTAAAATGTCTATGCGTTAATCGATGTGACCGCTTACAATAACTATACTTTGAATTTTACATAGCATAAATATCACCCGCTACGCTACAACATATGCAATGTCGTTCAAGTGTGCACAAAATAGGAGATTGTGAATAAACAATTGCATGTTTTAAGCGTTCTGTTTTTAACATTAACGTCTAAACTATCTTTTCGTACTAAATCGATGATGCTCTGCAATTTTATAATTCACTTTTTTCCCCTGTCTTGAACTGTTTCCGAGATAGGAACGCTAACTTCACTGTTTCCCACCAGATGGCGCTGTAGGCGGTTGAATCGCGCAGCACATATCCACTTTACATACCTACATACCACTTTTATGACTATAGCTGCAGCTATTCAGCCATTAAAAGAGTCGGGACTGACATTTTTGGGTACCCTGTATTTTCTTTTCATCGTAAAGATATTGCAATGGGACCTATTTCAGACCAAGACCTTTACAATAAAACAAAAAGTATCATAATCGGATTATCTGATCAAAAGTTATGAGCTAACAAACAAAAATAAAAACAAAAAACAAAAAACATACGGTTTGAATTGAGAACCTCTTCCTTTTTGAAGTCGGTTAAATAGATCATATCTTACGAAGTTATAAGCTTACAAACACCAACAACAACACATAGCTCGAATTAAGAACATCCTCTTTTCTGAAGCTGGTTGAAAACTGTTGTGATATTTAATCTCAGAACATTCCTTTATTAACTTTCGTTTTTCTTGATCCGGACTTTCTCTTTTTGTTTTTTTATTTCCCGCCAACTGATTGTTTTTGTGCACCTGCCGTATCACGTGATGATATGTCGCGTCTCTCTACAAGTACATTGTAATACTTTTTTCAATCATGTAATTTTCGTTATTCGGAACTGACGTTCCATTTTCTTATTCTATTTAATCATAATTTTTTCTTTTTGTCTAAGATGAATAAATTAAAGTAAAAAAACATCTAGGCATTCTTTCATTACGCAGCAACGAGTGAATTATCCTAAATAATAATTGATATACATATTATGTAAGATAGCAGAGTCTAATCAAGATTCATTATAGGAAAAGTAGTTGCTGGTCTTTAATACAGAAGTCATATTAAGGAGATTTTTTCTTCACCAATGGAATATTCGATTACCTGTGACAACCCAGGTAAGCTAAACTTTATTTAATTATATGACTGTTATTTTAGCAAAGAATTATTAGTAAGAAATATTTGTTATAAATATATTTTAGAAACTAATTTGAGGAAACTCCGAACTCATGCACTTATTTATAAAGTATTCTTCTATCAGATTATGAGACTGATATTTTGAATTGAAAATTTAGATTTATTCTTGACAAAGTTCAAAAGTTTTTTTTTTTTTTTTTTTTTTCATTGCACATTGGAAGAAATTGCTACATTTAAAATAATAAAATAAAAAATGAAAATGTAAGCGAAAATATTTGTTTTTGTTTCTTCAAAACTGAAGTGACACTAAATCGAAAGTATTGAAAAGTGCTTATTTTCATGAAAACTATTTAATTTTATTTTCTTCTTCAAGTACTATTTATCCTAACTGTGTTGATTTAAAATATTAAATGAATATTTACGTAATGAACAAATATTAACAAAACTGTTACAAAAATTTTGTTTAAGTATGTCAGCAACAAAAGATATACAAATTGAACCGCTGAACTCCACAAATTATAATGTGTGGAAGTTTCGTATCGAGATGTACTTGCAAAAAGAGGATCTTTTTACAGTCATTACTGACGATCCTCCCAACCCAATAACCGATCAGTGGCGTTCAAAAAATAGAAAGGCCAGAGCCATTATAAATCTACTTATTGATAACGAACAGATAGTGTACGTTATGAATCTAGATACAGCACGAGAGTGCTGGAATGCTCTGCGCCAAGTCCACGAAAGATCATCCCTTACGAGTAAGCTTTTCTTACTTAGGAAACTTTATTCCATAAAATTAATGGAAGGTGGTGATGTAAACCAACATATAGCTGATATATATAAAACACGCGACAGACTCACTGCTATAGGTGAAGTCATAGACGAATCGCACCTAGCTGCATTAATGCTATGCTCACTCCCTCCTTCGTATGACGTTCTCATAACAAGTCTCGAATCGAAAGACGAAGCGCAATTGACACCTGAGTATATACGAAACAAATTAGCTGATGAATATGCCAAAAGGCTTGAAAACAAAACTATTCAAAATACAGCGTTAAAAGTCCAATACCATAACAAATCGGAGAAATTCTGCAAATACTGTAAGAAAAGTAACCACAATATAGAAGAATGTTATAAGTTAAAAAATAAAAATAATTCTGCTGTTAAAAGTCACAGTAAAAATTTCAACAAAAAACCCAACTTCAGATCCAACATATGCTCTCAGAACAATGAGAAGCCAGATAGCGCTCAAATTGCAGAGGGGAGCAATAAACCAAAAGCTGATAAATTGTATTCTTTTTATGTTGGAGATAAAACTGTAAATTGGGTGGTTGATTCAGGGTCGTCTTCACATATCTGCAATGATAAACTAAAATTTCGCGATCTTAAAAATAACGTTTCTAACGTCACTATCGCGAACGGCACGCAGCTAAAATCTTTGGGTTCCGGTACTGTGGATTTGTATACCGTAAATTCGGAAAACACACAGAACAAAATAACACTTAAAAATGTTCTTTATGTCCCTGAAATAGAAACTAATTTAATTTCTATAAAAAGAGCAACAGAGAATGGCTGTATCGCTGTATTTGATGATAAAACCTGTAAAATTGTAAATCAGGGTAATACATGCATTGAGGGATATGTGAAAAATAACTTATATGAATGTCAATTAAATTATTCTGAAAACAAACACACAGCGAACATTGTAATACAAACTTGTGATAACGAAAATTGCATAAACAAGTGGCATGTGAAACTTGGCCACAGAAATACTAACCACATTAAAGATTCAGTTAACAAGAACATGGCTGTGGGTATAAAATTAAATGATTGCAAACATAATACTGAATGTAAAACATGCATAATGTCAAAATTAACTGATTCACCTTACCCCAAAGCTGCACAATTTAGAGCCTCCGTACCACTCGAACTGGTCCACACAGACTTATGTGGCCCTATGAAAACCCCCACTGTAGGTGGAAAATATTACTTTCTTACATTCATAGACGACTACAGTCGTTATACTATTATATATTTGCTAAGAAATAAGTTTGAGGTATTTTCTAAGTTAAAGGAATATGTGGCTATGACCGCAAACAAATTTGACCGAAAAGTGCAAGCAATTCGCTCCGATAACGGGGGTGAATACACTAGTATGGAAGTAAATGAATTTTTGAATAAAGAAGGAATTGAGCATCAGTTTACCGTTCCTTACTCTAGTGCTCAGAACGGCGTGGCAGAACGTAAAAATCGTACGCTGACCGAAATGGCTCGCTGTCTGCTTAAAGACAGTAATTTACCGAATTCCTTTTGGGGGGAAGCCGTAAATACTGCAAATTACATACAAAATAGGCTCCCGACCTCCTCATGCGACTCAACTCCTTACGAAAAATGGACCGGCCGTAAACCCGATTTATCAAATATAAAAACATTCGGATGTCGCGCATACGCATATGTACATAAAATACATAGGGGAAAACTGGATAGCACCGCTCAAGAAGGAATTTTTGTGGGATATGATAATCGTAGCAAAGGCTACAGAATTTGCACAAATAATAAAAATGTAATAATTAGCAGAACAGTAAAATTTTTGGAAGATGAGAATAGAGAATCCCACAATAATGAAACATCACAAATCAAGAATGAAAATTCAAATGATGAAATTCCGGTGTCCAAATTACCAATATTAGATACTGATATAAATATAGATATAGTGGGCGATAACGATAGTCCGGATGACACGCAAACTCTGCCGCGACGATCACAACGATTAAATAAAGGTGTTCCGCCCGACAGATTTGCATTTGCAGTAAATGACAAAAGAATTGATGAGCCTAAGTGTTTTGATGATATACTAAAAATTCAAAACCCAGCTGAAAAAGAAAATTGGCTGAATGCCACACTCGACGAAATGAATTCACTCAGACAAAACAATACTTGGGAACTTGTTGACGCTCAACCAGGGACCAAAGTAGTAGGGTGTAAGTGGGCGTTCAAGGCCAAATACAATAGCCAAGGACAAGTCGAGAAATATAAAGCCAGGCTTGTTGCCAAGGGTTTTTCTCAAAAATACGGGGTGGACTATGACGAAACTTTTGCACCAGTTGCATCGCATACCACTCTAAGAAGTTTCTTGACCATGTCACTATATAAAAATTTGAATCTAAGGCATGTAGATATAAAAACTGCTTTCCTACATGGAAATTTGCAAGAAGATGTATACATGCATCAACCCGAGGGTTATGTTGTCCAGGGCGAAGAAAATAAAATATGTAAGTTAAAGAAAGCGATATATGGCTTGAAACAAGCTGCTAGAGCGTGGAATTTGAAAATTAATGAATCATTGTGTAAATTAGGATTTAAACAAAGTCAACACGACAAGTGTTTATATATACGTAACAAAGATAACACAGAAACTTACATTCTTGTGTATGTTGATGATCTACTTGTAGCTGGTAAAAATCACGATATTGACATACTAATTAATCAACTTAGGGAAGAATATCCATTAACCGACCTTGGGGAAGCCAAATATTACCTCGGCATAAATATAGAAAGACCTTGTAAAGGGGTAATTACGCTTGATCAAAATAATAAAATACGAGACATTGTAACCAAATTTGGGCTAGATAACGCACGGCCCTCTGACACACCAATGGAACCAGGGTATATAAAATTAACTGATAATGACAATCTCTTACCAAACAACACAATGTACAGACAGGCTATAGGCGCGTTACTTTACATTTCTACAGTATCGCGACCTGATATAAGTGTTGCCGTTGGCATCTTAAGCCGTAGAAACGAAAATCCTAGAGCGAAAGACTGGGAGGCAGTTAAAAGGGTTATTAGATATTTGAAAAATACCCAAGATATTAAATTAAAACTTTGTAACTCTGGTGAACCTGTTCTTAGAGCATATTCGGATTCGGATTGGGCCAATGATCCAAGTGATAGAAAGTCTATATCTGGAAATTTATTTAAGATAGGAAAAAATCCAATATTTTGGACTTCGAAGAAACAGTCCTGTGTGTCCATGTCTTCAGCAGAGGCTGAGTACGTCGCAGCTGCGAGTGCTGCACTTGAAATACAGTGGCTCAACATACTACTGGATGATTTAAATTTGCCGCAAGAATGTCCTATAGTGTTGTACCAGGACAACCAATCTACCATCAAGATTGCTGAAAATGATAAGTTCCAGTCAAAAACAAAACACTTACAGCTGAGATATCATCTTCTGCGAAACTTAATACAAGAAGGCCTAATCAAGCTTCAATACAAACCTACCAAAGAAATGAGCGCCGATACCCTCACAAAAGCTCTGCCAAAAACTGATTTTAATAGACATAGAAATGCATTAATGAACAATTGAAAAATTTCTGAGCTTAAGAGGGGGTGTTGTGATATTTAATCTCAGAACATTCCTTTATTAACTTTCGTTTTTCTTGATCCGGACTTTCTCTTTTTGTTTTTTTATTTCCCGCCAACTGATTGTTTTTGTGCACCTGCCGTATCACGTGATGATATGTCGCGTCTCTCTACAAGTACATTGTAATACTTTTTTCAATCATGTAATTTTCGTTATTCGGAACTGACGTTCCATTTTCTTATTCTATTTAATCATAATTTTTTCTTTTTGTCTAAGATGAATAAATTAAAGTAAAAAAACATCTAGGCATTCTTTCATTACGCAGCAACGAGTGAATTATCCTAAATAATAATTGATATACATATTATGTAAGATAGCAGAGTCTAATCAAGATTCATTATAGGAAAAGTAGTTGCTGGTCTTTAATACAGAAGTCATATTAAGGAGATTTTTTCTTCACCAATGGAATATTCGATTACCTGTGACAACCCAGGTAAGCTAAACTTTATTTAATTATATGACTGTTATTTTAGCAAAGAATTATTAGTAAGAAATATTTGTTATAAATATGTTTTAGAAACTAATTTGAGAAAACTCCGAACTCATGCACTTATTTATAAAGTATTCTTCTATCAAAAACGACTTTGCGCTAATCGATGTGACCGCTTACAGTTATAGTACTTTGAACCACAGAGTATACGTGTCATCCGTTACGCTACATAGTGTGCAACGTAGTTCAAGTGTGCACACTGTAGGAAATTGCGAACAAACAACTGCACGTTTTAAGCGTTCTATTTTTAGCAATAATGTCTAAAAACTGTCTTTTCGTAGTAAATCGATGATGCTCTACAACTTCGTAATTAAGTTTTCTCCCATCTTGAACAGTTTTTGAGATAGGAGCGCTGATTCCGCTGTTTTTCACCAGATGACGTTTTATTTTGTTTAGATTATAAAGATATTACAATGGGACCTACTTAGACCAAGATCTTTACAACAAAACAAAAAGTATCAAGTAACCGTATTTTGAACTATATAACGTATGTCTCACCAGCTACGCTACAACGTGTACAATGTAGCTCATGTGTGCATAGTGTAAGAAATTGCAAACAAACAAATGCACGTTTTTAGCATTGTATTTTTAGCTTAAATGTCTAAACTATCTTTTTGCACTAAATCGATGATGCCCTGCAATTTTAGAATTAAATTTTCCCCCCTGTCTTGAACCGTTTGCGAGATAGGAACGCTAGCATGAATGTCTAAACTATCTTTCTGTACTAAATCGATGATACTTTTCAACTTTGTAATTCACTTTTTTCTCTAGAACCGTTTTCGAGATAGTAACACTAACTCCGCTATTTTCCACCAGGTGGCGCTGTAAGCGGTTTAACTTTGTACTGCATGGCCACTTTGCTATACTTACATACCATTTTTAACACTATAGCTGCAGCCGTTTAGCAGTTAAAAGAGTTGGGACTGATTTTTTTGGGCACCCTGTATTTTTTTTAGATTGCAAAGATATTACAATGGGACCTATTTCAGACCAAGACCTTTTCAACACAACAAAAAGTGTCAAAATCGGAGCATCAGTTCAGAAGTTATGAGCTAACAAACATAAAAAAAACATACGGTTTGAATTGAGAACCTTTCTTCTTTTTTGAAGTCGGTTAAAAAGGGAGGTCCAAAGGCTATATCCAATGGGTAGTATACGAAGGAAGTGATAGCTTGATTACCCCTGCTTCTCTGGCCTATTCTATAGCCTCAAGATTTTGAGTGTACGACATATGTACGCCGACCATTAACAAAACTTCTCTGTTTTTATCATGGACCACTGGTCCATATTACACAAAAGAGCATGGTTCATATTACACACATAAACAGAACAGCGTTATTTCCAATCACATATCGCTAAGAAAATTGGCTCCCATGAAACACATGTCTAAATTGTTCAGAAAATAAGTGCATTTGCTACTATTAACGCGAAAATTATATTACAATTACCTAACAACAGAAAGTAACGCTTTCATTATAACATACTTGTTACATCAATGATCATATAAACAGAAAATTCAATTTCATAATCGTCCAAATACAGGTACACAGGCACAAATCACTTCCTGCTGTGTATAAAAATAATATTCACAAAAGACAATGAGATGGTTTCACCATCTATTGTTGAACATATAAATTTCCTCATGGTTCGTATTACACGATGGCCCATATTACACGGTTCTCTTCTACATGTTATAGGTTACCGTTGCACAAACTGTCTAAATTTTGGAGAATCTAGCATTTATAGTTTATTTATTTTATTTTATTATTTTATTTATTTATTTATTGTTTTTTACAGGTATTCAACAAATACATTTTTTATCATTAAGACTCATGGGATCAAATATTTAAAGTGCGATAGCGTCTAAATGTCTTATCCGACTGAGCTGAAAATTTATTTACTTGTTGTTGGTCACCGTCGCACGAACCGAGATTTTGGTGTGATTCTTTTATTTTTTAATTATGATATATGCGCTCAAATTATTTGAAAGGCAGTAGGGTTAAATTATAAAATTATACTATATGGGTAAAAATACTCAACCACCCTAATATATTTTTCTCATTTGTTTATTTAACGACTTCCCTTGAATTTATTTATATTTACTAGCAGGCTACGCCCGCTTCGCTGGTCACTATTTTTAAATGAATCACAATAATTAATGAATTCTCAAAATTGCATTAATTTTTATCATGTGATAAAAAAAGAAAAAAAAAAATCTGATCAGGAAAAATGTCGCACCGGGTCCCCACTGCCTTCGGCAGCGTAGACCCGTGCACTGCGCGCAAGTATTCCTTCACCATCCTTATGACTTCTCAAAATTCCATGTTATTACTCATAAACTTTCATTCTCAAGAAAAGGAATTAAAAAATATATCATTTAGCATCGGGTAAAAACTCACACCGGGACGCCACTGCCTTCGGCAGCGCAGACCCATGCGCGCTGCGCGCGCACGTTTGAGGATATACGTGCGCTGTACACGCATATTCCTTCTCAACTCAAACTTTTATTAAGAAAATTAAATTTTAAAAAAATCTTTTATCATCGGGTAAAAACTCGCACCGGGTCCCAAACCCATGCGCGCTGCGCGCCTATTCCTTCCCCACCGTTCCAGCCCCTCCTAATTAACTTGCATATACCAATTTTGAACGGTCTTACTCAATTAGCTGAGATGCAAAAGAAAACCTGATCAGGACACTTTAAATTGTAAATCAGGTGAAATCTCGAATTCCACTTTCGATAATGTAAAAGAACTTTAAAATATCTTTCGAACGATGTATTAAAAATAATTTAATCATAATTAGAATATGAAATATTGAAATTAAAAATATTACAGCGCCATCTGGCGGTAGAAATTTCTGTAATCTATTGTTCCATTCCAGATCAACAAAGCTTTCAAATGATGTATTACTCATGAAATTATTTTAATTAGTAGATGAGATACAAAAGAAAACCTAATCAGGAGACCTCAAAACGTGTAAATCGGGTGAAATCTCGAATTCCATTTTCGATAATGCAAAAGTACTTTAAAATGTGTATCAACTAAAATAAGCTTTCAAATGATGTATTACTTATGAATTTTTTTAATTAATAATTGAGATACAAAAAAAAAACTGATTCAGGGCACCTCAAAACGTGTAAATCTGGTGAAAACTTTCAATAATTTAAAAGAACTTTAAAATATCTTTCGAATGCTGTATTAAAAATAATTTAATCATTATTAGAAATTGAAATATTGAAATTTTAAAATATTACAGCGCCATCTGGCGGTACAAATTTCTGTATTCCACTGTTCGAAAAGCTTTCTAATGATGTATTACTTACGAAATTATTTTAATTAGTAGCTGAGATACAAAAGAAAACTAATTCAGGAGACCTCAAAACGTGTAAATCTGGTGAAAACTGTCGATAATATAAAAGAACTTTAAAATATCTTTCGAATGATGCATTAAAAATAATTTAATCATAATTAGAAATTGAAATATTGAAATTTGAATGTATTACAGCGCCATCTGGCGGTAGAAATTTCTGTAATCCACTGTTCGATTCCAAATCAAAAAAAAGCTTTCTAATGATCTATTACTTATAAAATTATTTTAATTAGTAGCTGAGATTAAAAAAAAAAAAAAACCTAATCAGGACACCTCAAAACGTGTAAATCGGGTGAAATCTCGAATTCCATTTTCGATAATGTAAAAGTACTTTAAAATGTGTATCAAGTCAACAAAGCTTTCAAATGATGTATTACTTATGAAATTTTTTTAAATTAATTTCTGAGATATAAAAGAAAACTGATTCAGGACACCTCAAAACGTGTAAATCTGGTGAAAACTTTCGATAATTTAAAAGAACTTTAAAATATCTTTCGAATGATGTATTCAAAATAATTTAATCATAATTAGAAATTGAAATAATGAAATATTGAAATTATAACAAATAATTAGCAATAAATTAAAATTGCGACTATAATTTGAGATTTAAACTATCCTATCTCTCAAGTTGGATCGAACTGCACATGGTGTGCGAATTTTATTATAATCGGTTAAGTGGTTTAGGAGTCCATTGAGGACAAACATTGTGACACGAGATTTATATATATTAAGATTAGTCGGGTGGAGTACTCCGGATTATTTATTTACTTATTTAAAGATAAAAATGGATTAAACTTTAACTTGTTTCATTAAAATAACAGTTTATTGTACAGTTTGTTATCTAACATATAAATGGTACTTTTCTTATTGGGATGCACAAAATGTGACGACTTAGAAGAAATCCATTTAAATGAGATTATCCACATTCTTTTTTTAGTTTTCCTGCATATAATTACTGTACTATTAACTGTTTGTGGTCTTTTGAATTTTATACATAGTTCTTATGCTGATCTAAATTAATTTTCACTGAAAATAAATAATACAGAATACTCAAAACTATAAAAGAAACGACAATGTATTAACCTTTTGTGGTCGTATGGCTGTATATTCTCAGTCACCAAAACTTTTTTACTGTTCAAATCGTATGTCTGCTTTCAACCTTCACAGCAAAAAACAATATTGATCTTATATTACACTGAGTTAATAATCTTCCAAGATACGTAAAGTTATAAATATTACAGTAGAGCCTCGCTTATCCGAGATCATGTGGACCGAGGTTACTTCGGATAATCGAAAACTCGGATAAAACAGACTCTGTTGTAAATCGAGGGGGAATATAAGGTAGAGTTTAAAATGAATGAAAACGTAACTACCGAAGTAAAAGAATACATATATTACATATTTAAATGTAATCAGTTAAAAATAGAATAAAAACATGCATACACAAATTATAAAAAACAGTACTGTACAGTCAAATTTGTTAAAGATTTTACGCCATTTGTCAAAGGTCACGCCCTCCACCGGGACATGGCATCTTTGGGACTATTTCGATTAACCTGGAACTCGGTTAATGGGGCTCGAATAACCGAGGCTCTACTGTATTTTACAAATTGCGTTTAAGTGCAGCATCAGTTAAGTGTATTAGCACAACTGTTGACAACTACAATTTTTTTAACATAAGTAGTTTTCAAGAATAGACTTTTTATGAATCTTTAGAGCAGTTTTCGAGGATTAAAATAGCTAAACTAAATTAAGTTTTAAGAAATGGTGCTAGTCGGTAACTTTGAAAATTACGCTTAGACTCAATTTGTAAAATATCATTTCTGTTCTATGTATCTTCAAAACTTGTTGACGCAGCCTGATATAAGATCAGAGAATTGTTCTTTGCCGTGGTGACTGAAAGCAGACAACAATTGGAACGATAAAAAAGTTTCGACTAAATGATTTTGGCTAACACTAGATCAACAGAAAGGGATTAATACTGTGATAAATTTCTTAGAATTCGACTAACTGTTCGGAGTTTACATGGTTTCCTCCGAAACTAGGAGCCCTGAAAAGATCCTTATGAAAACAGCCTTTTGACCAATACATCCATCATAAAAATAGAATAAACATGTAATATATTTATAAAAGTAATTTTTAACGACTAAAGTACGCATTTGCCAACATCCTAATTAATATTCCGTAGTGTTGTTAGCCCCGCCCTTTTTTTAACACCAGTAAATTTTTAGAGTAATATTCTCCAAATGCAAGAAAAATACTCTAAAAAGATGCTGGTGCGGAAAAGAAGGCGGGACTAACAATACTACGGAATATTAATTAGTATGTTGGCAAGTATGAAAGTATCCTTAAAATAATAAACATCCCCCTCCCCCCCCCCCCAAAAAAAAAAAAAAGATAAATAAAAAATAAATAAATAAAAAAATAGAGAAATGAAATAAATAAATTGAAAAACTAAAGCAATATACGAACTAAATGATTAACTTTATTTATTTATTTGTAACTCGTAATCCTTGTAAGTATTTCGTGCTACTTTCTCAGATAAGCAAGATATCTATTTTTCTTACTTTGCTAGAGAAAATATTGACCTTGTTTTTGTAGTTTTAGTTTATTTATATTTTTAAATAATTTATTATTTTAAAATTATTATTATTATTATTATTATTATTATTATTTATATATTATTATTATTTTATCATTTTGACTATGACGGTAGTCAAGAAGCAATTTAACAAGTCTGCTTTGCATCCCAATACCATTCTTTTTTTTTTTTGTTTTTTTTTTGACAATTTTTATACTCCACCTATTTCTTTATTTTAAACAGTATTTTAAGCCCTGCCTATTTAGTTGATTTATCACCAGTAATCGATGAGGCAAATGCCACTTGTGTATATTTTTGCCAACGTAGAATAAGAGGCTTAATAGAAATACGCATAGTCACTTTCTCTATTTCTTTTCAATTTTCATTTGTTTTAGAAGTACAATGAAAGGTTTTCTTTAGAAAACAAAAATTCGTTTCTTAACATTTTATCTAAAGTCATCTTTTTTGTTTCATTTCTTACCGTTTGAAGTTGTTGCTATATAGTGTGACCTGTAAATCAAAGTTTAAAATATTTTGTTTAATATCTCTGTTATTTTTAAAGATTTTCTTGGTTATCGCATGCAAAACTATTTAAGAGATGCCCCCTAGGCTTCTCCAAAAGAAAAATTTATTTATACCTCGAAAACTAATAACTACAATGAGATATGAATTTGCATACCCATATTTTTCAGCATTTGTATTCATTTTATGTAAAAACTAATATAGATCATAATTCATATATATATATTTTTAATATGAATAGAATTTATTAATATTTTTCACAATTAAAAATATTTTTCTGAATCAAAAGTGATAATGGATTATGTTTGGGTTCCTTCATTGTATCTCGTAAATATATATATATATATATATATATATATATATATATATCGATCAAATTGTTTTTTGTGAAGATATTACTAAAAGTTTGAAATATTAATTTAACATTTATAGCCCCTTCAAACTTTGAACACTTAGAACTCTATAAAAAAAGATAAGTAAAATATACAACCAATATACTTTTTCGCATTGTCGCGACCCCAGGAATTGAAATATAAGATAAAAATAGGGTATTACTATTGAAATAAATCAAGGTTGGTGCGCGTTTTAATATGTAGACATATTACATTTTTGTGCATCGATTAGCAACGAAGTTACAGCGAGTTTTACGTTCTTTTTTTTTTTTTTTTCCCGACTATACAAACCAAAGTTCCTAAAAGGAAACTGTAATGATAAAATTTATCATTTCCGTATTTTTTAATATAATGACGTACAACTTCCGATTTTCTATTATCAAAAACTAGAAAGAAAAAATATTCAGAGAATATATATAAATTTTATTTATCATTATTTGTTTCCTTAAAGGTTACATTTTCCTAGTGAGCAATTTTGAAAAACATAATTTTAAAAATAAATACTAAACAATTTTATTTATTTGTATTCTGCAGTTAACTCCTAAATATAAGCCTATAGTAATATTCTCGATTATTTTAATTAAAAAATGTGTGAGTCGAAATTATTTTCAGTTTGTCAGTTTGATGAATACTTTATGCTTCTGTTACTTCTTCTTCTGGTGCTGCAGTTGGTCTCGTTGGCCTTGGTCTACGAGTTGGTCTTACAGTATCTCTGCGCTCAGTTGTGCATTTGTAATCCCTGAAAATCTTCTTAATCTGTTAGAAAAAAAAATTGCATTAAAAGAATTTAGTAATAATAACAAAGGCTACGTTTTATTTACTATTTTATGAAATTATAATAGTGTGGTAACTTAAAGATAATGGTCGTTTTACGAATATATATAATGTCTAATATTCACGAAACATTTTCTTCTTGTTATTTACCATATATATATGTTTAAAATGTATGTAATTTACAGGGCGTGTAAAAGAAAAGATGACAAGCAGCTAATGGCCACGTCAATTTCATAGAGGAAAACGAGAACAAAACAAAACAAAAAAAAACTTACACCGGTAAAAACTGATGTTTTGTGACCACAAGACTTTCTCCTATATAATCTTACATAAATTCACGCAGTACAAATTATTTATTAAATTATTATTTACTAGCAGGCCACGCCCGCTTCGCTGGTCACTATATTTAAATGAATTTTAAAAAGAATTGGATCAGTATTTATTTTTTACATCACATTATAAATAAAAACATAAAATAATAATAATAATAATAATAATAATAATAAATAAATAAATAAATAAATAAATCATTGAAATCGCTCTAGACCTCTCTTCGGGTACCCGCTGCCCGCTGCCCGCGGCATCTTCCCCCCCCCCCGGTACTGCATCGGGTCCAGGTACTCACAATCTGCAGAAAGGTCTTTCCCGGGCACTTCAATCTACGTTTTCAAAGATGACTGTATCTCAGCATCTATTATATATTTTAGTTTTTGAGCCATGCGTTTTATAGCCCCTGGTATTTACACTATATTACGATTTGATTTCGACCAGTATAATAAAGCAAAATAAAAAGTAGGTTTTCTTTTAAAAGGAATTAAATTCATAAAAACAAATAAATTTAATCAGCTTAATCCTTTCTACTACATACTACCATTTTTTCTCCAATAAATATTATAAATAAAAAAAAAAAAAAAGGGATTTTTATTTTAAAGGAATTACTTTAAAATGAAAAATAAAAAAGTTTTATACTATAAAAATTATACATAAACGTAACAATTTATTGCTATTGCATTACCATTTGGTTTTTAATAAATATAATAATAATAATAAAGATTTCGCCTTCAAATGAATGCATTAAATAAAAAATAAATAGTGACATAACCGTTGCTAAGATACGCAGACGATTACAATCAAAGAATTAAATTTATGAAAAATGAAGCATTAAAGCCAATATTTAAAATCGAAAAAACATTAATTTAAAAAATTCAAATTCGAAATTCGAAAAAATCTCGATGAGGCGCAAACCTTCAGGGTCCCAGGTACCTATATGCCTAATTTGGAAGTTCTGCGATCAATAGTGTGAGCGCCAGAGCGCAGACAGACACACACACAGACACACACACACAGATGCACACACACACACTTCTCTTTATTTATATAGATTAAAATTATTTTCCATGATGAATGCAGACGATTTTTATCTCATTTAAGTATAGCACTCAATGCCGAAATAAAGTCAATTTTGTGTCAACATCAGAAGAAATGAATCGTTATATATATTTCCGAATAAACTCAATTTCTATCATAAGTTGCAACCGGTGAATAAAGTGTTAACATCGAGCGCGAATTTCTTTGAATATGAAGTTATGTCCAATCGATTTAGAACCCCCAAAATCACTTAACCCGAAACTTTCATCAAAATCGTTATACACGTTTCCGAGTAAACCCAATTTGTGATATATGTTGAAAGAGACCAATAAAGGGTTAACAGCGAATCCAAATTTTCCTGAAAATGAGGATATATCCAATCGATTAAGCAACCAAAAAAACATTTAACCCCAAACTTACATCAAAATCGTTGTACGTGTTTCAGAATCAACCCAGTTTCTGCCTTATATTGCAACTAGCTGATAAAGAGGTAACAGTGAGCGCGAATTTTCCTGAAGATGAGGAAAAGCGAAGATTTTTTTTTTTTTTTAATCCCAAGAAACTCTTAAACCAAATTGACATCAAAAATTTTAGAGCTATTTTCAAGGTCTTCAAGACAAAAATTCATAACAAGTCACGTGATTAACTCGTTTAATATAAGAGAAAAATGACCTCACATATGTTAGTTTGGGATATACTCTGTATACGATTTATTTTTACACTGAATCATTCTCATGTTTATATCAGAGCTGATGAAATAATGAAGTTTCTCACGCTCTTTTTTCTTTTTTCCTCCTCCTCCTCCTCCTCCTTCTTCTTCTTCTTCTTTTTTTTTTTTTGTGCTGTATTAAAAGGTTATAAAAACAACTGCACAAAAGTAATACATTATTTAGGTGATTATAATTGATAGTTTAAATTAATAAATATTGTATTTTCTGAGAAATTGCTAAAACATTACTTATATTAATATTAAAATATAGTTTCTGCGATCTCATAAAATTGAAAAATGCACGTATGTGTAGGTGATTTTTATATTTGAGAATTAAATTTTAACAATAATAAAATACTTATTCCCCCTTCTCACCCCTAACATCCTTCAGTAACAAAAAATAACTGAATTGTAAGTTTTTCAGGTTGGTTACTTGGTTGGTGAGTTGCTTGCTTTTAACGTCGTACTTGTACTGCGTAATGGATAATTAGTGACGTAATTTTTTCAGGAGTTAACGATTTAAATTTTCGTTTCGCCTTTTATAATTGACAACTTTTATTTATTTATTTTTTTCATCATGATAATCAGAAACATTAGCATTCATTAGAAAACATACTATTGATAACGAACGTTATTAACACATTACACAACATTTTAATGAAATAGATCTTTAATTTTGTTGCGTTTTAAATGTTTAAAAATTTAAAAGGATTGAAACATAAGGCAAAATACACTTACGTAGCTTTCATCTTCGTCGACTTCTTCTGGTTCGCAATACAATCCCTCCTGACAAGGACAATATTCAACATATTTTCCACTAACGACGTGGATCCTAGCATCTACCTCGTTACATGATTTACCTATAAATAATGGTATAAAATTCAATTATCCAAATATAAAGTAGATCTATTCTGATAAAAATACCAACATTTTTAGTAGTGTTAGTGTAAATGTGTCTATCATAGTAAATGTATAAAACAAACTGTTTCATTTTTATTTTCCGAGCATACATTATGTAATAAAAGTATTGTTACAATAAAAGATTTTAGATTTTGGTACATCTATGTGTTTTGAAACCTCCTGAGTTCAATTTACTATTTTTACAGTGTTGTATGCATATTTGTGTGTATGTATATGAGTGAATACGATAACGTCTAAAACCTTTTATCGGTTTAGTTAAAAGTAGGTGAATATGTTATAGATCACCATCACACGAACTGTATAAATTTTGATGAGTCTATCACTTACACACCCTTTCTCTCTCTCTCTCTCTCTCTCTCTCTCTCTCTCTCTCTCTCTCTCTCTCTCTCTCTCACACACACACACACATATATATATATATTTTTTTTTTAAGGATAACAAAACAATTTATTATTATTATTATTATTATGGCCTATGGACTCAAATTATTTAATGTGCAATAGCGTTTAAACGTCTTATTTGATTGAGCTTAAAGTTAGTAAGTATGTTATAAACCACTGTAACACGATTTGAATGGATTTGGACGGGTGTGGAATTTATATTTTACTTCTATAATATATACAGAGTGGTTATAATTAAACTTCCCCTATAAACAGCATCCTAGAGCTCAAACAGGTGAACGGAATGCAACGAAATTTGGTATATAGACTATACACAAGATCCGCTCACGGAATTTCGAAAAAAAAAAAAAAATAGTTCCAAAATGTCCACCAGAGGGCATCTTTTCCGGAAAAACATTAAATTTAACACAATAAACGACCAAAACGGAATACAGAAACAATCTCTACAATCAGAACGGGAATTATGAGTAATACAATGTAAAACCGGGAAAAGCTGTCAGTTCTAGGGAAAAAATATCGAGATTTGCAGGCTTGCGAAGAAGAGAAAGCTTTATGCAAAACATGTTAGGGTATAAAACGTTTGAAGACGTTGTCATGTTTTATGTCGATGTTTCCGGCTGTAATGATGACGATATCTTTAGTTGAACGTGCATTATTGGTGAAACGGTTTTACGAAAACAAGGAGAATGCTTCTGATGCAGTTCGGGAATCCCGTCGTATAAAGAACATACGGCGTGGATCTACTAAAGATATCCGGGCCATGATTAAGAGATTTGAAATGACGGGAAATTGGGGGTTCAACCTGGAAGAGATCGTAAACCTGTCACACCGGTACTTTTTGATGCTGTCAAGACAGCTGTTCCCACACAGTCACAGACATCAGAGTTTGGGGGCAGTAGCGCACGTGCAGTTTCTCGACAGACAGGCGCTATTCTTACAGCAGTCTGAAAAATGCCCAGAAATATACTCAGAAATATAATGCACTACTTCACCATACCCAAGAGCTGCTTCATACAGACAAGCCACGACGTCTCTCATTCACAGTCAGTTTTCTGAACAGAATAGCTGTGGATTCATGGCGACATTCATCCTTGGGCCATTCTTTTTTGAGGAAATAACTGCACGTGGTCATGTCAAATGTTCCGTTACGGGCCGTCGGTACCATGATATGCTGCAAACATTTCCTTTGCTTCAACTACAGCAAAGGCGGGTCCTTATATCGACCATTTTCATGCAGGAAGGTGCGCCCCCACACGTCCATGAGTCCGCGAAGGCGCTATTGCTCCAACAATTCACAGATGAACGTGTATTAGTCGCTTCTTTCGTAATCCCTGGCTAGCACGTTCACCGGATTGAAATCTGTGCGATTTCTGGTTATGGGGCCACTTAAAAGTGTGGTGTATCATGGAGGTGTTGCGACATTGAATGACTTAAAGAACTCCATAACGCTTCATGTGCGAAGCATCACAGCTGATCAGTTACGATTCGCTGTTGAACACACTGTGCATCGACTTGAAATTTTGCTGGTGAATAAGGGTGATCACATGGAGCACCTTTCCCTACATCGTCCTAGACACGATTAACAGCTGCTCCTCTTGTGCAATTTCGTCCTAATCGGTTCATGTCTCTGCCAACTGAACTGTTTTTGTTTTTCTCAAACAGCGTACTGTTATTTTTTCCTTACCTTTACTTAATGAGGTTTGATGACAAGGTGATCAGAAACTAGTGAATAAATGTTAATATTGTTTTTGTATTCCGTTTTCGTCCTAGAAATCTTTATTCATGAATTCATCAACCGTGAATATTTATTTCTGGTGGACATTTTGGAACTAAATTTTTACACCTTATTCGATTGAGCTAAAAATTGAAGGTTTGTTATGGGTCACAATCACACGATGTCTATAGATTTTGATGAGTGCAGGATTTATAGTTGCTTAACAAAGACACAAAGAAAAATTCGTTTTCATTTTGATCAATGGATTCAAATTATTTGAAGTGCGATAGCTTCTTAACACCTTATCTGATTGCGCTAAAAATTGGCAGGTGGATTGTACGAGACTGCTGCACAATTTGTATAGATTTTAAACGAGTACAGGACTTTAGTTCTTTTACAGAGACACAAAGAAAAATGTTCACCATTATGGCGAAACTGCTTAAAATATTTGAAGTGAGATAGCCTCTAATCTCTACATTTGATTAAGATGGTAGGTATGGAATAATTTACTATCGCAGGAACTGTACAGATTTATATGTATAGAACTCACACACACACACACACACAAACACATATATATATTACCAGTATACGGTAATTCAAGTGGAAACAGTCAAGATTTTTTAAATGTAAAGCTTTTTAATTTCATCGTAGAAAATGTTGAAAGAAGCACTTTTACGAGTTAGAAGAATCCCCTTTTTAAATTAAATATAAAAACATGTAATAAAAAAATGGGGGGGGGGGGGTGAGGACGTAAATTTAAAAAAAAAAAAAAGAAGAAGAAGATGTCACTGCATTTTTTTTCCAATGAAAAAGTAGAAAAAAAAAAAAAAGTAAAGTAAAGAGAATCGTTTTTGAAAATACAGAAATCTTCCATTAAAATAAAACATTATAAGAATAAATTTATACCTGTAAAATATTGTTTTATTTAATAGTTCACGACTGGGAATTTTAAAGTTTTGAAAGTTATCACTTTCTAAACAATATTACTCTACTCTAATAAATCGTGTTTTTTTTTTTTTTTTTTTTTTTGTTTTGTTTTTCCAATTACAGTAATGAGAACTAAGGTATCTACAAAGTTTTAATATACAATTACTAAAGTTTATCACGAAGTATAGAATTATTACAGTCAAACTCCTCTCTAAACAGCATTCTGCTGCTAAAAAGTACGGGCGGATTGACACCAAATTTTGTAAGTGTACAATTCACGAACTGCGCTCAGCGAGATTTAGAAAAGAAAAAAAAAATGTTTAATAATCTCTAGCAGGTGATGCTTTGCATTGAAAAATTTTAAAATATAACGAAAAAAAAAGGGGGGGGGGGGGGGGTAACACTTTTTGAGTCTTAACAGTGAAGCCTCAACGGTAAGGCAAATAATATGAAACATAATGAATACAACGTTTCATGTCATATAAAGTAAGTCTGAAATCAAAAATTCTAAATAACCTTCTGTTGCCAGAGGCTTGCATTCTCCTCTTCTGAAAATTCCTCTATCTATACAGCACTCGTCTTCACCACAATCCTCAGCCCTCCTGCAACTTTTTGCTGTTGCACAAACCTAAATATTGCGGAAAATATTTTTAGAAAAAGGTTTGAAACTGACAAATGATAAAAATCAATATGAAAATAAAGTAATAAAAATATAATTTTACTGATTTAAAAAATGGATATAAATAAATAAAAATAAGCGAATTTTTTGATTTAGTGCCTGAGTGACCAGGTTTCACTCGAAAACATTGTAAAAATCATTTCCAGAGTTTCTTCCGGAAATATTCATTCTAGAAATATTTCTTTTCTAATAGAATTTTCAGAACCATGTAGTTATGTATCAGAGAATGATACATTTTGCCTAATAATTAGCTTTCATTTACATATAGGATGGAAAATAAATAAATACAATTAAAACAAAATGGAGTGTATTCATGTAAATAACTCTTTTTGTTAAAAATTCAAACAGCAAAATAATTCCGTATTCTTTTTAAATAAATAATAAAAATAAATTATTAATAATATGCGTGATATACATTAATAATTTATTATTTTTATAATTTAATAATTTATAGGTATTAATATTAATTAATACCGAAGACGATATAATAAATTAATTTATTATATAAAATTCAGATTGAGCTACTTCGTGTTTAAAAAAAAGTAAGGAACTAATTTGAGTATTTAAATATAAAATATTTCACCGCACTAACTAGGATAGAAATTACTGTAAAATTACTTGAAATCTACTCTAATTTCTGGATTTTTTTTTTTTTCCCTAGATAAAGACATGCGGTAGTTTTACACCATTCCTTTAAGTTTTCGATATTCCTTTTAGATTTTTAAAAATGTTACGTTTTATGGATTTTTTTCTTTTTTTTTTTTTTTTTCCTCGACATTTTCTTTGAGATCTAAATTTTTCATGCTGGTGCCAATAAGCATAAAAAGAAACGCTTATTTACATGAGAATTTTTAAAAATTGAAAAGTTAAACTTGTATCATAAAATAATTCTGCTAAAACTCATGCCATGGTAGCGTAAAATCATCAAATATACTTTCTGGTGACAATAATGTATATACATAAATAGATATAGATAGGCATACATATAGATATATATATATATTTTTTTTTTATTTATGTACAATTTCAATTAATAAAATACTTTAATATGTATTTTTTTTCCCTTGACTTTATTTTTTTATATGCAAACTAATGTGAATGTATATTTACTTAAAATTAATCATGTTTCTAATCACCATGATGAAACTCAAACAAATAAATATCTTTTACATTTCATTTATAGCTGTATATGTGGCCAAGCTAAAATGGTCGCCAATAGAAATATATTTGTTTAAATGTTTCAATTATTCAATCTTTTTTAAAAATTCATTAAAATGAAAAGACCAGCGAAGTGGGTAAAGCCTGCAACGTAAAGTAAAAATATAGATTTAAAATGTGACTAACAATACCTTAAACTAAATTTTTCTACATATAAATGAATAAAAAAATAAGTTTCTTTGAAAAATTCCTTGAAACTGGAAAAAGATAATACTTAGTATGATTCAACATTCTGTGGCGATCAAATATTTATATACATAACTCAAGTAAATACAGTTTGAGATATTTAGTGATTGAACCTGTTATCTTCCGTGTAACAATATCGACAGCAAAACCTCTCGGTGACTGGTGGGGCATCTTTACAGCAAAAAGAAAAAAAAAAAAAAAAAAAACTAGTATGATGTGACCACCACATGACTTTCTTCTATATAGTTTTGCACAAAATTTATTCAATACAATATATTTATTAAATTAACAAATTATTTTCCATTATATATGCAGACGATTTTTATCTGACAGAATTATATCACTTATCTGACAGAATTATATCAAGTTCTTTTTCGTTAAAAGTAAAAAAAAAATAAATAAATAAAAAATAAAATCGATAACTTTCTTTTAAATTATCACAGATCTATAGTTCAACCATTCGTTTAAAGATTGACGAGATCTTTCGAAAGATACCCATCTGGAAAATTTACTCCCCCCTGGGGGCAGACATTTTTCCCTAGTTAACTACTACTATTATTAATAATTCATATCAATTTTACAATCACACGATTAAAATAACTCTCATTATGTACATTTATACGAAATTTTGTCCTATACTGCCAAGTTAAAAATTTAGAAAAAAATGCGATCACAGCGAGACTTATTGAGCGAATGATCTCCAAATCTAATCAGCACCAGTTTATGTCAGGGTCCAACTAAATACCAAGTTTGGTTAAATTTCGTTCATTGGTTCGTTAGTAATTATCAGAAGAAATACGATTTTTTTTCTAAGTTTCCTTTCGTTAAAAGTAAAAAAAATCGATAACTTTTTTTTTAATTATCACAGATCTATAGTTCAACAATTCGTTTTAAAGGTATTGATGAGACCTTTCAAAAGATACCCATCTTGACAATCCCCCTCCCGGGGGGGGGGGGGAGGTACTTCCCCCTTAGGTGGGGAAGCGATGCCCCACATGCACAAATTTTTTTTCCTAGTTAACTGCTACTATTATCAATAATTCATATTAATTTTACAATCACAAGTTAAAAATAACTCTCATTAGGTACATTTATACGAAATTTTGTCCTATACTGCCATGTTAAAAATTTAGAAAAAATGCGATTACAGAGCCACCTGTTGAGCGATTGATCCCCAAATCTAATCAGCTCCAGTTTATGTCAGGGTCCAACTAAATACTAAGTTTGGTTAAATGTCGTTCATTGGTTCGTGAGATACATCGTCCACAAAATTCGTAATACACACAGACAGACAGACATTTTTTAAAAACTATCAAATTGTGTTCAGGGCATCCCAAAACGTGTAAATCCATCGAAAACCGGAGTTCGAAAATTTTCACGAATCCAATACTTTCTCTATATTACATATAGAAGAAAATAACTACCATGCTGTGGCCACCACATGACTTTCTTCTATATTTTCCTATACAAATTCATTCAATAAAATAATTTATTAAAATTATTATTTAAAAAAGTTATCTTTCATGATAATGCAGACGATTTCCATATTAGAGAAATAGTATAACACTAAATATTAAAAAAAAGTCAATTTTATTCTCGATATTACATTTAAAAAAGAAAGAAAATATATCTGTATATATATATATATATATATATATATAAACTAGCTGGCTTCGCCCGCTAGCGGGTCAGTATTTTCAAATGAATCACTAAAATTAATGAATCACTAACAGTAACATTTAGTGTTAAGAAAAGAAATTTTTAAAAAAATAATTTCTGATTGGGTAAAAAGGCGGCCCGGGTCCCCACTGCCTTCGGCAGCGCAGTCCCGTGAGTGCTGCGCGCGCACAACTTTCGGGATACACGCGCTGCGCGCGCGTATTCCTTCCCTGACCCGTCGTGCCCCTAAAAAAAAATCATTTCTGATCGGGTAAAAACTCACACCGGGTCCCCACTGTGTTCGGCAGCGCAGACCAATGCGCGCTGCGCGCGCACGTAAGAAGGTATACGTGCACTTCGCACCCATATTCCTTCTCAAGTCAAATTTTTGTTCTTAAGAAAAGAAAATTTAAAAAATCATTTCTCATCGGGTACAAAGTCGGACCGGGTCCCCACTGCCTTCGGTATCGCAGTCCCGTGCGCGCTGCGCGCGCCTATTCCTTCCCTGACATTTCGTGCCCCCTAAAAAAAAATCATTTCTGATCAGGTAAAAACTCATGCCGGCTTCCCACTTCCTTGCGCTACCATATTCCTCCTCAAATGAAATTTTTATTCTTAAGAGAAGAAAAAAAAAATCAATTCTCATTGGTTAAAAAGTCGGGACGGGTCCCCACTGCCTCCGGCATCGCAGTCCCATGTGCGCTGCGCGCGCACAAGTTGGGGGATACGAGCGCGGTGCACGCCTATTTCTTCCCCACCCTTTCAGGCCCTCTTAATTAACCTACGTATACCAATTTTGAACGATCTAGCTCAATTGGCTGAAATACAAAAGAAAACGTAATCAGGACACCTCAAAACGTGTAAATCTGCTGAAAATTTTCGATAATATAAAAGTACTTTAAAATACCTTTCGAATGATGTATTAAAAATAATTTAATCATAATTAGAATTTGAAATTTGAAAGTATTACAGCGCCATAAAAGAAAACTAATTCAGGACACCTCAAAACGTGTAAATCTGGTGAAAACGTTCGATAATTTAAAAGAACTTTAAAATATCTTTCTAATGATGTATTAAAAATAATTTAATCATAATTAGGATTTGAAATATTGAAATTTCAAAATATTACAGCGCCATCTGGCGGTAGAAATTTCTGTATTCCACTGTTCGATTCCAAATCATAAAAGCTTTCTAAAAATGTATTACTTATGAAATTATTTTAAATAGTAGCTGAGATACAAAAGAAAACTGATTCAGGATGCGTCAAAACGTGTAAATCTGGGGAAAACTTTCGATAATATAAAAGAACTTAAAAATATCTTTCGAATGATGTATTAAAAAAATTTAATCATTATGAGAAATTGAAATTTGATAATATTACAGCGCCATAAAAGAAAACTGATTCAGGAGACCTCAAAACGTGTAAATCTGGTGAAAACTTTCGATAATTTAAAAGAACTTTAAAATATTTTTCGAATGATGTGTTAAAAATAATTTAATCATAATTAGAAATTGAAATATTGAAAATATTACAGCGCCATAAAAGAAAACTGATTCAGGAGACCTGAAAACGTGTAATTCTGGTGAAAACTTTCGATAATTTAAAAGAACTTTAAAATATCTTTCGAATGATGTATTAAAAATAATTTAATCATAATTAGAAATATTGAAATTTGAAAATATTACAGCGCCATCTGGCGGTAGAAATTTCTGTATTCCACTGTTCGATTCCAATTCAAAAAAGCTTTCTAGTGATGTATTACTTATGAAATTTTTTTAATTAGTAGCTGAGACACAAAAGAAAACTGATTCAGGAGACCTCAAAACGTGTAAATCTGGTGAAAACTTTCGATGATATAATTCCACTTTCGATGATGTGACCGTATTTTTTTTATACTTTAAAAAGTGTATCGAATGACGTATTAAAAAAAAATGTAAACATAATTAGAATCTGAAATATTGAAATTTTAAAATATTACAGCGCCATGACACCTCAAAACGTGTAAGTCTGGTGAAATTTCGAATTCCGTTACCTACGGTAACAAAACGTGTGAATCTGGTGAAAACTTTCGATAATATAAAAGAACTTTATAATATCTTTCGAATGATGTATTAAAAATAATGTAATCATAATTAGAAATTGAAATACGCGTATTAGAATAAAATTTAATTTGCAATTAAAATGTAAATTTTTTGCTTATTCTTAGAAATCGGTGAAATTTGAACGGCAACTTCGTGTTGTGATGAAAACTCAGCATAATAAGTCTTTTGTGCGAGAAAGGAAAATTGAAGAATATTGAAATTTGCAATTTTTATTCCCAATACAAAAAACGTGACCTCATTAAACACCAGATGTTTTTTCTTTCCATTCAAGACTGTAGACTATCGTCTGCCAAGTTAAAATGCTTGTGATTTGTTGCCACCATTTTTTTTAGTTTAGTTAATTTAAAAAAATCTAATTGTCCGATCGATAAGCCGTTTAAACCATCGGACTGAGAAAAATCAGCCCTTTCATTTGATACCTTATTTGTAACGATACGACTGATATTTCTAATTTATTTTCCACTTTTTCCGTAAGAATGTCTCTTTTTAAGCAAATATCCGTGAATTTTCAGTCATTTTTCGATCGACATAGCTCAACGTTTTAATTAATATCTCCGCTAATTAGGGTCGCATCGCTTAGCGAATTATCGCGATGTCGAGATGAAGAAATTCTGCTTCTGTCAACACCTGTTTCGAGGCGCTGTGACCATTAGCGCCGGAGCTTTAGCGGTCACAAGGCATTTCTCACAGACAGACAGACAGACAGAAAGACAGACAGACAGATGCGCACAGATTTTAATAATATAAGGAGATTTCGTGTCACGATGTTTGTCCGCGATAAACTCCTAAACTAATGATCCTATTTTAACAAAAAATTTGCACACTGTGTGCAGTTTGGTGCAACTTGAGAGATAGGATAGTTTTTATCTCAATTTATAGTCACAATATTTATTATTGCAAATTATTTGTTAATTATAGCCCTTTGTTATAGTTGCTCAAAAATATCTGCGAGTTCCCATAAGTTTAATTGTTGCAAAAAAAAAAAAAAAAAAAAAAAAAAAGAATTACGAGTTCATTTCCTTTCGGCATAAAAATAAATACATTTAATCAAACGTGAACGTTAAAAAATTATAAAAAGTTAAATTATGTATCTCACGAAAATTGTCGTCATAATCACTTTAAAAATTTTATACACATTGATAAACTGCTAATGTAGTTATACACAAGCGAAGTGTGACGTCACTGACCATCTGCGAAGTCAAGAAAAAGATTTTCTATGTTAATCGACCATTGAATTTTTTGTAAAAAATTATTAAAAATCGAGGAAAATTATTTCCCGATTTTAATCCCCATACTTTTGCATAGATATGTATTAGTTATCATGTGCATACGTTAGATTGAGTTATTTTCCTGTCAAATTGGCAAAAGTTTTATCTTAAATTTCAAAACTCTGTCGCGCTTAGAGTTTCTTTCTTTCTTTTTTTTTTTTTTTTTTGTATTTGGTGATAAAAATGTAATACGAAAATGTATACAAGCCAGATTTATATTTTCGTAATATGTATTGTGCGAAATATTGTTTCATATTATTCATTACTCTCTTAATATAAGTTGTTAAAATAACCATGATTTTTGAAAGGAAGCTTTTTTCAATTTTTGTTGCATTATTGTAATCTATATCACTTCGTTTTCTTTAAGAAATTCGTGATCTATACATATAATTTCTAAATAAAAAGTAACCATTTCAATATAAAACTTATTTAAAAGTCTGTTTTATTTAACGTTAAATTTTAAAACTTAATTTAAAACTTATTTAAAATTCTGAAAGATTTTAAGTCTGTTTATTTGTTTTGTAACGCTAATCTATATGATCGCCAATGCCTTTAAAACGAATGGTTGAACCATCTATCTGAAATAATTTAAAATAAAGTTATTTATTTTTTTTTTTTTTTTTTTTTTAATGTAATAACGAGAATAAAATGAAAATTTTTTTGGATATTTATTGTTATACCACTTCTCTAACTTGGAAATCGTACTGATTATCATAGAAGATAATTTTATTAAACAATAATTTTTATAAATTATTTTTACTGCGGGAATTTGCATAGGAAAATATAGAAGAACGTCATATGGTGGCCACAACATTCTAGTTTATTTATATATTTATTTTCACAAATAATATATATATATATATATATATATATATTATCTTAGCAAGTTTAAGATAAAACCCAAGCTATAATAAAATCAATATATTTATATATTAGAGATTTTGTTTA
Source organism: Salticus scenicus (assembly GCA_963930645.1). Lineage (NCBI taxonomy): Eukaryota > Metazoa > Arthropoda > Arachnida > Araneae > Salticidae > Salticus > Salticus scenicus. The sequence goes on along the minus strand of OZ005650.1, from coordinate 258,648,386 downwards.
ACGTAATAAAATAAAGAAAAATGAGGATCAAACATTCAAACCGTGTTTTCTCCTTCGGAAACAATTTTTCAGACATCACAAAAACTAATGAATTAAAAAATAACTAAACTTCAAAACTAATTATCATTTATTTTGATGTATTACTAGATACTAGGAAAATCAGTAGGCATATCTAGGAAGATATGTAGACATACTATTTTTATGTTAAGTTCAAAGAAAAATCACTAACTCAATTCTTTTGTTTTTGGAGAAAACACGGTTTGAATGTTTGCTCCTCAAATAGAAGTTTAAATGCTACCAAAAAAACCACAGTAACAGATGTGAATTAATTTTTAACTTTATGAAATGTCATGTGAAGGCTATAGTAAAGATTTGAATAAAGTAAAGACTGAAAGATTTATATATATATGTATATATATATATATAGGGGAGACTGGGACACAGTGGACCTAGGGGCACAGTGTACCAACCCTATTTAAATCTCATAATATTTAACTCTTTTATTTTATATTGAGACTCATATATGGTAGCATGGTACTACTAATATACATCCAAAAAACCACATAGTAAATGCTAAGGTAGCCATTTTGTACAATTTTTATGTTTTGAGCTGCTCAAAGAGATTTTTCAAGTTTGAAGTTTTTTGTAATTTTATCAGGACTGAACTATTGACTACAAGTATTAGATAGTTGTTAAGAAAAGGTAAGATATTGTTGTTTTTAAATTTATAAAAATTATTAGCATATTTATAGTCTATGTATAGTTTTAATATTATTATTTGTTTTGTCTGGAGATGGGTCACAGTGGATCACCTCTAAATGGGACACAGTGGACCGCCTTCTAATGTGCCTAAAAGTCCAAATTATATTTAATACCTTATTTATTTTAGTTAAATTTACATATACAAATATAATGTAAGTCAAAATAATTAATAAATTTCTGAAAAGGGAAAATAGTTGAATAGTAGTATAATAATTATGAATATCTAAAATTAATAACTATTTGAATTGTTTAATTTTAAAAAAATAAATAAAATGATTATGCGATATAATAAATAGTAGGTTACATAAATTTATTGTTGTTTTTAGAAATAACATGTAAAAGATAAAAGTAGAATAATTTTAGTTAAACATATCTCACAAATATAATGTAAAGTATTAATAGCTCAAAATAATTAATAAAAATGTTTGAATAGTAATAAAATGTTTAATTATATATTTCATAATTTTTATGACTATATAACATTAATAAGCAATTAAAAATATATCTTATTGTTTTTAGTGATGGCACGTAAAAGACAAAGGAAATCTGGTATAGGATTCTTCCTCTAATTTGATTTCTTATTTATTTTGATTTCCTTTAAATTTCGGTAATTTTATTTCATGAAGATATTCGAATTATGTTATTTAGACTAGAAATGAATAAGAAACTAATTTTAGAAAAAAAAAATGTGTAATTTATATTAATTGAACATGAACAGTGGTTGGTCCACTGTACCCCGCGTTGTGGTCCACTCTGCCCCGGTGATGGGGCACAGTGGTCCACTTTGTGAGTGCACACAATTTATTTTTTTATTCGTAATGTATTAGAAGCATTGTTATAAAAAAAATTAGGACATGTCAAGAAAGGTTTAAAAAATGCTTTCTAATTTTTTCAAGTACCTTACTTTTTATTTTTGGTGAAAAAAAATTATAAGTGTAAAAGTGGTCCACTGTGCCTCGGTCTCCCCTATATATATTGACAAAAAAAAAAAAAAAAAAAAAATCTGAGGGTGCTAACGAGTGTCACAAATGTTTCAAGTCAAATTCAGAAAACCATGGATTGTATAAATTAGTAAAGTAATTGAGTATTACTTGGCAAAATCTTTAGTTTATTGTATTATCTTTAGAAAAACATGTTTTCATAGACTTTTACGGTTCATTTTCTTCGAATTTTTGGAGGGTTTTTCTAATGTTCTTTATTAGGGCTTAGATGGTAGCTATGTCAACGTCTTTCAATTTTTGATTAATTCTGTTCACTAATTACCGCTCAGATTTTGCTTCTTATCCATCCGTACATCAACCGATTAAGAACACCCCAAAATCCCCATAACCCTGCATTAAATAAAATTTTTATGTCATCTTTGAGCATGAAAGTTACTTTTTTTTCAATGAGTCATTGCAAATTTCATTTCTAATAATGGCTATCGGCGAGTTCAGGCCAGAACATTATTTTATCGTCTTGGTGGTAAGAATCAACAAATTGTTTCCGTTTCGGCAAATCTTTTATTGATGTATGTCGAAAATATTCGCTTGTCCCAAGATTTTTCTAACACTCGTTATCTCCCCGTCTCAACCCTTTGTTTATTTATCGTGGCTACATTTTTAAAACTTTTGAGCCAACTATTATATTTTAATATTTATTTCAAATTATTTATAAAATTGCCATCCATAACACTTTTTAAAACTCATAACATTAATTTTGAGTAGTCTTGTATATTCTCTATAAAATATATACGTGCCAAACAATGTACTTAAACTTAGTACAGCGCAGAAAGAAAGTGCATGATACAATTTAAAGTGTACTTCATGACGTTTCCATGCATAACACTAATAACTCAGAATTCTGGAATAAGAAACAACGTCTTGAAGCCAAAGGAAATAATAAATTAGTAGACAGCTGTTTCAGTTGCGTTTATCGTATCTTCATGTAATCGTACCGTCATGTAACCGTACCGTCATGTACACTAATGTATTCGGTAAAACCCAGTTTTCGGAGGCATTTAGTGGAAGTGCTAGTCTAACGTATCTACAAAGAAAAAAGGAGAAATAAAAAAATCGCTAAAAAGTAAGACTATTGCAAAATCAAGATAATTATTTGAGTCCGTTCTGTGTGACAAGTATGTGATTCTTTATATCTATGTAAGATACGTAGAAATCATTGATGTATTGCTAAATTATCGTTAAACTTTAATCTCAAACTTACCACCAATACAGCAAACAGGCAAGCAAAGTACACCGTCTTCATTTTCCTTGAATAAACTGAATCAGCAAATTACTAAAGATTTGGAATTTAGATGCTCTTTATATATACAGAGTCAAAGATTATTTTCGTGACTTCGTGAGAACAAAACATCTGCTAAGATAAAAGTAATATCAATATATGAGAAGTTTATATGTTAACACAAATGTGCAATACATGAGTTGATAAATTGACTGATTTTATGAAATACGATGACTTTCCAAATAATTGAAATGTTAAAAAGTATAATTATTTTTTTCCTAGCTTAGAAATCTCATTTAAATTTATTTAAAATTAATATCGAAATTAATACACATAATATGCCCCAAATGTCTAGAGATATCTCAATTCTGTACATTTTTCTAATAATGCTGAAATTTTAAATAAATTATTAAGCCACCCCTCCCTCATCTAATTTCGCCGTGAATTGTTATAAAGACATGTGACTGGTACCGTTCGATTTGTAATAACGTCTAGTTTATAATGGTATAGTTATATTTTCCTTAGGGGTCGTCTATATATTAAAACTGGCATCAACTTCATTTTTTTTTCAATAGTAACCCCTATTTTTTATAATTTATTTTAATGATTTGAATCAAATCATCGTGGAAAATGGTATAGTTTATATATTTTGCTCAATTTTTCATAGAGTTATAAGCTGTCAAAGTATGGGAATGCTAATATTAAATGAATGTGACAAACATTAATTCATATCGTCCCAAAAATTCCTTATATTCAAATCCTGTTTTTTTTTTTTTTTTTTTTTTTTTTTTTTTTTTTTTTATGAGTTAGAATGAAGTGACCCAAACATATTCCATGCATACTTTTGAAAAAAAAAAAAACATATTTTGAATTATTAAAATTATTAATAAATTCATATTTGAAAAAATTATGAGTTATGACCTATATTAATTTTTGCACGATTAGAACAGGCAACATCAAAATCATGGGTTTCCAAATTTACAGCTGGTTCCTAACATTATTTTTTGAGTTACTATGATATTTCATTCTTTATTGCTGTTAAGGGGCCGTCACTTGTTAAAATCTGTATCCTCTGTCAGTAAATACCTGCATATATTCTGACGGAAAACTATTTTAACTTAATATTAGGATACATTAAGGGCTGCAATTAGAATGTAAGTGCTACGTTTTTTTTTTTGTGTTAAGTGTTTTCGTTTAAGAATGATTATGAATTCAATTAGTCTATCTGTATTATATTCTATCTATTTCAGAATTATAGTTTGCCTGTTGTATGATAACATAGGCAAAGGACATTGAAAATTATACGATGCAACAATTACATGCAGTTGCGAAGCATTAATAATCAATGCGTACTGCATAATTTTTCGTTCTTGTTTTTCTTTTCTTTTATTTATTCAAAGAAATTTTGTTAACATTTTTTTTCATTTTTCCGTCTAATTTAAAAAAAAAAAAAAAAAAAAAAAAAAAAAATCTACATCGAGAATTTAGCCGAATAATATATTTCTGCTGGTAGAAATATAATTCATTAAAAAACAAAAACAAAAAAAAAAAAAAAAAAAAAAAAAATCTGGAGTGACTCCACTCGACTTTTCCAACATTGAGTAATTAACGGTTTTGTAGATAAAGTAAAATAAGAGGAGTTGTTAAATAAACAAAAGAGAAAATTATGATTGGGTGATTAGGTATTTTTCTTTATATAGTACACGATGTTTAATTTAACGCTATTTTACCAAACATGTAGTTCATAATGATAAAGAATAATTCATTGTGTCCCTGTAAAAACCTACAAATGCTAGATTAACCAAAATGCTTATAGTTAGTGTAACAGTGAGTTATAATATTTATATAAATTTTCAGCTCCATCGGATAAGGCACTTAGACGCTATCGCACTTTAAAGTTTGAGCCCATATGCCACAATTATAAAGAAATTTGCATTTTGCCCCTGTAAAAAGAACCATAAGTGCCAGACTCTCTAAAGTTCATAAAGTTCGTGTGACGGTGACGTGTGACATGTATATAAATTTTCAGTTAATTTGGAAAAGGAGTTTAGACGCTGTAGCACTTTAAATAATTTAAGGTCTTAATGATGAACAGATTTTAATTGTGTCCCTGTAAAACTCGTTAAGTGTTAGAGTCACAAAAATCCATACAGTTTGTGTGACGGTGACCTATAAATTTTCCAATCAAACGGATAAAGCATTTAGATGCTATCGCACTATAAATAATTTCACCACATAGGTCATAATAATAGCGAAATATTTGTTGTGCCCCTGTAAAAAAAAAAAAAAAAAAAAAAAATGAAGTGCTAGATTTACCAAAACCTATATAGATCGTGAAATTGTGACCTATAATATGTGTGTAATTTTTTTATTCAATTGAATTAGGCTTTTAGACGCTATCGCACTTTTTAAAATTTGGTCCCATAGGCCATAATGATAAAGAATTATACTTTGTATCCCTGTAAAAAAAACTATAAGTGCCAGATTCTCCAAAATCTATACAGACTGAGTAACTGTGACCTATAATAAGTGTATAAATTTTTTTGCTCAATTGAATAAGGCGTTTAAAAAGAAATTTAATATTAGCATTTATTTATTTATTTTTAATTACAAATTTCGTTTTTGTTTAAAGAAAAAAATTAGTAATCCCTTATGCGTTGAATTAAGCTGATTTAACGTTGCAATATAGCATGGCAGTAGGCAACGGTCAGTGGTCTTAGATTCACTCCTAGAGGAGATCCAGAGACATGCCAGCACAGTTTTCATCTTCATTAGAGGGGATAGACCCCTGCTTTTGTGAACCCCATCAGTATAATTTTGAGACTAGAAGCAGACTGCGGCTATGACAGATATTACGTCAGAATCTCCTTAACGGCCCTCTTCACTGAAAAAAAATTCCAATGCCGGCTGAAAGCAGATAAAAAGTGTCCCACGTGGTTTTGACAGGAGGTGGAGAAGATTGACAGATTCACTGACGAATCATTGACTTTTTGGAAGAATAAATCAAAAATCAGCCACGTCCATCTTGCGGTTTCGTCGAAGTTTTGTTTTGTTTTGATTCTTTCTTTCTTTTTTTATTTTTGTGTTTCTTTTTTTATTTTATTTTTTTTTTTCCCCATTTTCACATGACATCAAATAACTTTCCTCATTTATTCTAATCTATTTATATGTATTTTAATAGAGTAACTCGATCCGACCAAGTACTTTATACTATTTTCAGCCCGGTTCAGGCTTTCTTTAGTTAAACCGGCGAATTACGTAACAGTGAAATTTAAAATATATATAAATATATACTTTATAATTATACTTGAAGTCTGATATAATTAATTTAACTAAACTAGTATGTTGTGGCCACCACATGACTTTCTTCTATATTTTCCTATACAAATTCCCTCAGTAAAAATAATTTATTAAAATTATTATAAAAAAAAAATGTCTTCCATGATAATGCAGACGATTTCCATATTAGAAAAGTAGTTCCATTTATTCTCAATAAATAAATAAAAAAAAATAATAATAATAATAAAAAATTACGATTTTTTTTTTTTTCAAAAGTTTTTTTTTCGTTAAAAGTAACAACAACAACAACAACAAAAAAACCGATAACTTTGTTTTAAATTATCATAGATCTACAATTCAACCATTCGTTTTAAAGGAGATCTTTCGAAAGATACCCATCTTGAAAATGTATCCCTCCGGGGGGGGGACTTTCTTCTATATGTAATATAGAGAAAGTATTGGATTCGTGAAAATTTTCGAACTCCGGTTTTCGATGGATTTGCACGTTTTGGGATGTGCTGAACATGATTTGATAGTTTTTAGAAAATGTCTGTCTCTCGCTCTGTGTGTGTGTGTGTCACGAATTTCTGGAGGCTGTATCTCACGAACCAATGAACGAAATTTAACCAAACTTGGTATTTAGTTGGACCTTGACATAAGCTGGTGCTGATTAGATTTAGGGATCAATCGCCCAATAGGTGGCGCTGTGATAGCATTTTTTCTAAATTTTTAACATGGCAGTATAGGACAAAATTTCGTATAAATGTACATAATGAGAGTTATTTTTAACTTTTGATTGTAAAACTAATATGAATTATTGATAAAAGTAGTTGTTAAGTAGGGGAAAAAAATTGTGCATGTGGGGGCGTCGCCCTCCCCCGGGCGGAGTAAATTTTCAAGATGGGTATCTTTCGGAAGGTCTCGTCAATACCTTTAAAACGAATGGTTGAACTATAGATCTGTGATAATGTGAAACAAAGTTATTGATATATATATTTTTTTTTTTTTACTTTTAATAAAAAAAAACTTTGAAAAAAAAAATCGTAATTATTATTATTATTATTATTATTATTATTATTTTGAGAATAAAATAGACTTTTTTTTTTTTTTTTTTGATATTTACTGTTATACTACTTTTCTGATATGGGGGGAGGGGGGGCAAAACGTAATTTCACAAAATCCTTCATATCTCAAGCAAAAAAAAACAGATATCCCTAAAATTTTTGCTTTTAAATATAGCTAATACAAATGTCTAAAAATCGGTTTCTGGAATTTTTCAAATTCGGTCCCAAAAAGGGGGCAGGGGGGGGGGGCAAAACGTGATTTCACATGCGTAAAACGTGATTTCGCATAATCCTATATATCTCAAACAAAAAACAAAAACAAAAAATAGATATACGTGAAATTTTTGCTCTAAAATATAGCTAATGCAACTATCTAAAAACCAATTTCTGCAATTTAAGAAATTCAGCCCCCAGGTGGGGCAGCAAGGGGGGGGGGCTATGGAGCAAAAACAAATAGAAGTACAGTTAGGCCGTTCAAAATTGGCACAAATAGGTTTTAAAGGCCTGCAAGTCGAATTGGGATATTTTTGATTGTATAAAATTATTAGGAGGGGCAACAAGCGGGGAGGGGAAGGGGGTGCAAAAAAAAAAAAATAGTGTCAGGTCGTTCAAAATTGGTAAGTAGAGGTTTTCGATACTTACAAATCGATTGCGGATATTTTTGAATTTGTAAAATTATTAGGAGGGCGGGTAGAGGGGTGGGGCGGTAAGGGGGGCTATGGGGCAAAAACAAATAGAAATACAGTTAGGCCGTTCAAAATTGGTACAGATAGGTTTAAGAGGCCTGCAAGTCGAATGGGGATATTTTCGATTGTGTAAAGATATTAGGAGGGGCAAGAAGGGGGGAGGGGAGGCGGGGGGGGGGGGCAAAAAAATAAAAATAGTGTCAGATCGTTCAAAATTGGTACGTAGAGGTTTTCGATACTTACAAATCGATTGCGGATATTTTTGAATTTGTAAAATTATTAGAAGGGGCGGGTAGGGGTGGGGTGTTAAGGGGGGGCTATGGGGCAAAAACAAATAGAAATACAGTTAGGCCGTTCAAAATTGGTACAGATAGGTTTAAGAGGCCTGCAAGTCGAATGGGGATAATTTCGATTGTGTAAAGTTATTAGGAGGGACAAGAAGGGGGAGGGGAGGGGGGTGCAAAAAAATAAAAATCATGTCAGATCGTTCAAAATTGGTACGTAGAGGTTTTCGATACTTACAAATCGATTGCGGATATTTTTGAATTTGTAAAATTATTAGGAGGGGCGAGTAGGGGGTGGGGGGTGTAAAGGGGGGGGGGTTGGGCAAAAACAAATAGAAATACAGTTAGGCCGTTCAAAATATATACAGATAGGTTTTAGAGGCCTGCAAGTCAAATGGAGATATTTTCGATTGTGTAAAGTTACTAGGAGGGTCAATAAGGAGGGGAGGGGGGCAAAAAAATAAAAATAGTGTCAGATCGTTCAAAATTGGTACATTGAGGTTTTCGATACTTACAAATCAATTTCGGATATTTTCGAATTTGTAAAATTATTAGCAGGGGCGGTAAGGGGGTGGGGGGTGTAAAGGGGGGGGGGGTTGGGCAAAAACAAATAGAAATACAGTTAGGCCATTCAAAATTGGTACAGATAGGTTTTAGAGGCCTGCAAATCGAATGGGGATACTTTCGAAAGTGTAAAGTTATTAGAAGAGCCGGGAAGGGTGGGGGGCAGAGGGGCAAAAAAAAAAAATATCAATCAAGATCATTCAAAATTGGTACATCGAGGTTTTCGATACCGACAAATCGATTGCGGATATTTTTGAATTTTTAAAATTATTGGGAGGGGCGGGAAGGGAGGAGGAAGCGGAGGGGCAAAAAAAATAAAAATAGAGATAGATCGTTCAAAACTGGTGCATAGAGGTTTTTGATACTTTCAAATCAATTGCGGATATTTTCGAATTTGTAAAATTATTAGGGCGCTCATATATATGCAATCGCGCACGGGTCTACGCTGCCGAAGGCAGTGGGGACCCCGGTACGACATTTTTCCCGATCAGAGTTTTTTTTTTTTTTTCCACATGATAAAAATTAATGCAATTTTGAGAATTCATTAATTATAATGATTCATTTAAAAATAGTGACCAGCGAAGCGGGCGTAGCCTGCTAGTCTATTTATATGTATTTTAATAACGTAGCCCGACCCGACGAAGTATTTTATTCTATATTCAGCCCGTTTTAGGCTTTCAGTAGTTATATCGGCGAATTCTGTAACAATGAAATTTAACAAAAGAAAATATTTTTATGATTAAACTTGCGGTTTGATATAATTAATTTAACTAAAAAATAACAAAGATATATAACATTATAACATTACTGATATATAGAGATGGGTTTTCTGCACTCTGGAGCTCAGACTACTGAACGCAGAGCTGGACGGGGTGTGCGACAGGTCGTGACCTTCGGGATCGTATTTCGAAGATCACGGACAGGTGCGGTCGCACAAGTCCTCCAGCTCTGTTTTCTAAAGAAAGTGTACTTGTGTTGTTATTTATACGTGTTTCTTTATACAAGTCAAATTTTTTTATAAGTAGTATAATATATAAATAGTGTTGAATTATAGTGCCTACATTTATTTAAAAATCTGGTGTGAAACAACCACACGACTTCCATTACCCACTATTACACGTATTATATGCAATTTTTGAAGATAATGTTAACAGAAGACATGGAATTGTCCTAATGAAATAGACACCTAAAAATTTTCCGGTAAGGGAAAGTTAATACACGTGTAAAAACATAAAACAGAGTTTGCACAGCGATTTTTTTTTTTAAAGAAAGGGGAAGAAAATTGGCAGAGTTTATTTATTTATTTGAAACACCAAGTTTCGAGATGTAAAACTGATCTGTCTGATCAGGATGACTATTAATTTTCATGTGATAACCAATTAAAGCATGAGAAAGGATATCTAAAATGGGTTTATGTAACAATTTTCAAGAAAATCGTTAGAGCCGTTTTTGAGATACCGATTTTTACCAAAGCTTGACAAAATTAATTGTTGGCCAGAAAACAGCAATTATGTGTAAAAGGATATTTAAAAGAGGGTCAATATGGCAAGTTTGAAAAAAAAAAACATACAGCCGTTTTGACAGGAAAGCATTTGCAGGACCTGAAATTCAGCTATTTGTACAGGGCGCCTATCAATTTTCCTGAACTAACCAACTATATCCTTCGAAAGGATATATAATAGAGTGTTTATACAGCAATTTTAAAGAAAATCGTTAGAGCCGTTTTTGAGATATGGACTTATGGCCTCACTTCCGGTTTCAGATGTCCCACTTTTGGTTTTCCAATTTTCACCAAAATTTGAAAAGTTTATCTGTACACAGAACAGTTTCAATTCTAAAGTTTCGTAGTTCTGTCTTTATTAGTTTCCGACATATAATAGCTAGAATATTTTCCACATACATACATACATACATACACACAGAGACCAATTGCTAAAAACCACTTTTTTGAACTCAGGAGACCTTAAAACATGTAAATCAGGTGAAATCTCGATATCGAATTTTTGGACCAAATACAATACTTCCATTACCTATGGTAGTCGGGTAATGGAAGTAAAAATAAATCAAATACAAGACTCTTAGTGTCTTGAAACTTGCCAGTTTTGATCAACTTTACAAGTAGCAGCCACATATCAATTTCAAAATACCAAATTTGAATTTCCTGAAGTTATTTAAGTTATGTTGATACAGGGTTGTTCGGTTTTTTTCCATAATCGAAAAAACCTGGTTAAAACCGTCCCAGATAAAATACCATTTCGTCCACTTTTATTCACTATTAATTATTTGCGAGTAGTAAATTAAAAGTTATCTTTATTCTTTCAATTTATATATATATATAAAAAAAAAATCCTTCCATTTCCCTACTACAGTATGTAATGGAAGTATTTGTATTCGGTCTGAAAATTCGATATCGAGATTTCACCTGATTTACACGTTTTAAGGTCCTCTGAGTCCAAAAAAGTGGTTTTTGGCAATTGGTCAGTGTGTGTATGGGGGGGGGGGCGGAGAGGATCTTCTGGCTATTATGTATCGGAAACTAATAAAGATAGAACTACGAAAATTTAGAATTGAAACAAGTCTGGTGTACAAATGAATTTTCCATATTTTGGAGAAAATTGAAAAACCGGAAGTGGGACATCAGAAACCGTAAGTGGGACCGTAAGTCCGTATCTCAAAAACGGCTCTAACGATTTTCTTCAAATTTGTTACATAAACACTCTATTAGATGTCCTTTCGAATGATATAGCTGGTTAGTTCAGAAAAATTGACAGGCGGTCTGTATAAATAGCTCAATTTCAGGTCTCGGAAGTGCGTTCCTTTAAAACCAGCTGTACGGATTTTTTTTCAAACTCGCCATATTAACTCACTTTTAAATATGCTTTTGTATGTAATTATTGTTTTCCTGTCAATGATTGAGTTTTGGTAAAATTTGGTATCTCAAAAACGGCTTTAACGATTTTCTTGAAAATTGTTATATAAATCCATTTCTTTCTTATGTATCACGTAATTATTAGAGGAAAATTAACTGCTACCCTGTTTAGGTAGGTCAGAAGTTTAGGTAGATCTCGAAAATTGGTGTTTCAAAAAAATAACTCTACTACATATATATATATATATATATATATATTTTTTTTTTTTTTACCTCGCTTTATGTACGCTTCGTTTTATATGTCTTTACATGTGTATAAAGTTTATCTTACCAGAAAAATGTTAGGTTTCTACTTCTTTAGGTCACTTTTATATCTTGTGATCACATTATCTCCAAAAAATGCATATAATATGTGTAATAGTTTGTAATGGAAGTCGTGTGGTTGTTTCATACCAGATATTTTATTAATATGCTTGTATAATCAATTTGAATTTTTCAAAATAGATATGGAATAAGCAAAATTTACAATATTTAATAAATGAAATATTTGTATTTTTCTAAGGGTGGATGTAAAGGTATATTTTATATCTTGAATTTCAATCCTCCACCTTTTCCCTCCATTGTTTACAACTGCATTGTCATTTCCTCTCTCATAGACACATATACCTTTTAAAAATTAGTTATTAAGCATGATGAAATTAAACGATTCACATACCTTTCATGCAGTTTTTTGCTTTCCGAAAATACATACGTAAGGAAATCATTGTAATCGTGACAAAATTCTGGCTTTGCGATGTTGGCGTATCTACATGTTTTGAGGTCCCATGAGTTCATTTTTACTATTTTCATGATGATGATGATGTATGTGTATGTATGTCAGTGATCACAATATCATCCAAATGCTTTTTTTCGAAGGGTAGGCAAAAAAACAGGTTTTTTTTTTTTTAGGGAAAAAAAAAAAAAAAAAAAAAAAAAAAACTTTTTAGGATGATTTTTTTTTTTAAATCGTCCTATTGCAACCACTTCGTTTATCTATATATTTCTCTGTCTATTTATAATGAAATTTTTCATCACGATAACTCCCGAAATAATACTCCAAATCGAACCAAATTTGCATTGCTAACTGATCTTATAAATATCTTGGATGAGTAGGGTAACCAAGTTGCTCTGACATTTTGTTTTCAAGTGACGGCCACTTGAAAATTTCAAACCCACATTGTGAAAAGTGTATTTAAAGCTAGATTTGTTTGTATTTTAATGTAAATATACATAACATAAGGGTCTCGATGAACTTTATAATGAACTTTTTACAAGCATAACTTTTTAAATTTTGATTCAATTCGAACCAAATTTGGACAGTGATCTTATCATATAATTATCTTGGATGAGGTCACTGGGCAACTTATTCCAATATCTTATTTTCAAGTTGCAGCCACTTGAAATCACACTGTCAAAAAAAAAATGTGTTTTGAAAATGTCTTAAAGAAGACCCATGGCTGTTTTCAACATCTTTTTTCCATTTTTGTTAAAATTTTACTAAAAATCTGGAATTTGAACAATTTTCCGCCAAAAGTTGATTTCCCTCTTCCTTTCCCTTAAAAATCGAAATTTCCTAAATCGCAATGTTTTATTTATTCCAATAAATCCCATTACTTTAGGTGTCGGATAGATACATATAATCCGAGCACCGAAATTCGTGACCGCAGCTTCCATAGATTTCTCAGGAAAAATTTAGCGCTAAAAGGGTTGTCTCGATTTTGACCCTTCGTAACCCCCTCCTCACAAAAACATCGGAAATTAGGAAAAAAAAAAATGTGTTTTTGGAAATTTTCTAAGGAAGTCTCGTAGCTTTTTTTAACATCTTTGTTCTATTTTTTTGTAGAGTTCTTTAAAAAATTCGAAAATTGCGAAATTTCTCGCCACCGGAATTTACGAACAAAATTTAAATAAAAGAAATTTTAAATTTTCAGGTTAAAAAAAAGGGCCTTTTCTAATATGTTATAAACGTAAATTTTTGCTAAAAAATTTACGGGATGAGTTTTTGCACTTGAGAATTAAAATTAGGTGTTCCATCAGCGGGAACACTGCGGCTGAAAGGGTTAATAATCGAAAATTTCTAAATTGCAGATAACGTTTTATTTATACTCATGTCTATTCTTTATATGTTCAATTTCTTTACAGTGAAGTAATTTGGAGCGGTGTTATGCTTACAAACATGTTTTTAACTTTTGTTCCCCCCATCCCGGCGATAACTGGGGAGGGAATTACGAAAAAGTTGGCAGATTTTAGTTGCGTAAAGACCTAAATTTCTGCCAAGCGCCGTTGAATTCCATCCAGCCATTCTCACGTGATACCTGGACAATAATAGCGTAACAGACATACAGACACGATGACACACACACAGTCAAAATTTTCTGAAGTAATTTTCGAATTTTATGGTGTGTGGAAAGTGAAGATATCGCTTTTTTTTTTTTTTCCTGATAAATTTACAGAGAAAAGTCTGATTTTATTAATATCGATACACAGCTTGATATCCAGTTACTGTAATTCTAAAAGAACGCATAGAAACAGCGTTCATGTTCAGGTACCATACTTAAAATTTCAGCTGTGCTTTTATGTTAGGCATGAAAAATAAGAGCGCAAAATCTTTGAAAATAATAGTGTGATTTCGTCGTTTATAAATAATTTCATAAACACTTGACTCCCATTTCTTGCAAACTTTAATTAGTTTTAGTTTCTTCAGTTATAAAATCAACTTGCTTATGTCCTTAAAAATATTTGTTTCACTCAATTCCTAGACTTCAATATTAATACAACTTATTTTGCTCAGGAATGTAAATTAATTCTTCATACCTAAGAGTAAATAAAATATTTAGTTTAATTTGAAGTCTTGTTTTTTTTTTTTTTTTTTTTTTTTTACTTTCTCTTACCCATAAGGTAGAGAAAGTATTGTTTTTGGGTCAAATTTTCGAACTCGAGATTTTGTTATATTTACACGTTTTGAGGTCCCCTGAATACGAAAATCATGTTTTTAGCAAATGGTCTGTGTGTCTGTCTGTCATGAGCATATCTCAAAAACAAATTATGGCAGAAAGTTCAAACTTGGTATTCTAAATGTGTATCATATAGGGATGCTACACTAAGCTTTTCGTTAATATCAAGCAAATGGTTAGTGTACAGGGACAATCAAGATAATTCTAATACATTACGTCTATGGGGGAAATTGCAGGAAAATAGAGTTTAACGTCTATAGACTGCACTAAACCAAATGAAACAAATATATGTATTTTGTAATAGAGACAGTTAACTGGGGAAAAAAATGTGCATGTAGGAGCCTCGCCTCCCCCCCTGGGGGGGAAGTCCCCCCTCGAGGGGAGTAAATTTTCATGATGGGTATCTTTCAAAAGAGCTCGCCAATACCTTTAAAACGAATGGTTGAACCATCGATCTGCGATAATTTAAAACAAAGTTATCGATTTTTTTACTTTTAACGAAAAAAAAAGCTTTTTTTTTTTTTTTTTTTTTTTGAGAATAAAATGGACTTTTTTGGATATTTGGTGTTATACTACTTCTCTAATATGGAAATCGTCTGCCTTATCATAAAAGACAATTTTTTTAAATAATAATTTTAATAAATTATTTTTTAATAACCAAATAAAATTTATATAAATGTAGGTGCATTAATGAAACGGGGGGTTGAGGGGGGCTACCGCCCCTCTCACACAGAACTAATTATCATATAAAACTCTTTAGAAGCTTAATATGAATTGTTTAACATAGGTTTACATAACAGTACTCGTTATCTTACCTATTAATCTGCAACCTGTATTTATAGTATTAAATTTCAGGGTAAGAGAAAGTCGTGTGAGTGACACTCCAGATTATTTTAAATAACTACGTATTTTGAGATTCCGTGAATAATTAAACAAAGTTTTTAACAGTTGTTCTTTGTGAGTCTGTTATCAGTGTAACTTTAAAAACTAAATACCGGCAGGGAACTCAAGCGTTATATTTTAAAGTTCATATGAAATTCATACTTGAACAGTTTGATCAATATTGATAAGTTTCAACGAGTGATACGGATTAAAGTTGTCAATAAATGTGATTGAAAGTTATTGTTGAACATAATTTTAAATTTAATATTAGTCGTGAATTCTATAGAAATGTAGATATTAGTTTCAAATGTGGGTTGAGAAGGGTGGTACTCCCCTCCGCCCTTCCCACAGAAAATTATTTGTCAAATTAAATTATTCGTAAAGCTAGCTTAAATTCTTTTTACTATAGAATTTTATACAGTACTTGATATTTTATTCCTCAATCTGAATTTCTCTTTATAAAATTTAAATGTAGGGTAATAAAAAGTCGTGTGGGTGCCACACAAGATTATATACTTTAAAGTAAAATTTATTGTTGAAAATCTGCTTAATTTAGTAAAACGTTTTATATAACTTGTTAAAAAATTTTTTGTATATTGTCAATCGTGGCATTATCAGTAAAATATCAGATTTATGTACAGAGTATTCATATAATATTAGTATTACGCGCAATGAAAAACTATTTAAAATAAAATGTGATCATATCTGTCCTATAAATAAGTCTCTGAACGATTGTCTTCTAAATTGTTATGTTACTCACATCCGTAATACAGGTGAAATCTATAATAATAAAAATAATATTAAAAAAAAAAATAAAAAACTGAATAAAAAACCACAACGCCTAGACGTATCTTCACCACAGAAATGTAAACATCTTTTCTTCGAAACCACGAACGAGAGGCGTAGCCAGATAAAGGGTGTGTCAAAGAGGAAAATCGGCACAAATTTGTAAAATTTTTGGACTTTCTTTGCAAATTTAATTGATTTAAAATTTTATTAAAATACAGGATTTTTTTCCGCATTGAATTAAACTCTTTGAGATTGACGCAGCTTTTTAAATTCTGTTTTAAAAAATTGAAAGAGTTTTTTATAAGCCATTTAATGCATCAACCCAAATATTGCAATAAAACAGCTTTCTTAAAAAACAACTGTTATTTTTTCATAAAATCTACAAAAGCTGCGTCAGTTTACGAAATGAGAGTAATCCAATAAAAAAAACCGCATCTCAATCAATTAATATGTCACTGTTTTAAGTGCAAAGAAAGTTTTACATAGGATAACATTGGATTTTAGAAAAGGAAATGCTGAGTGAAGAGGGCCCTTAAGTAGATGCCTAGCGAGTCGCTCGAAAACTTGGCAACAGCACAAGAAGAACATAGCCAGTAGATGGCGCTTGATACCGAGTCGTAAAGTTCTGTTTATTTCCCGCGATTCAATTGAGTTCTTCATGGTTTACGTTTTATTAATTTAACAAATG
The DNA here is from genome assembly GCA_963930645.1 of Salticus scenicus. Classification (NCBI taxonomy): domain Eukaryota; kingdom Metazoa; phylum Arthropoda; class Arachnida; order Araneae; family Salticidae; genus Salticus; species Salticus scenicus. The sequence continues at coordinate 258,631,306 of OZ005650.1, read as the reverse complement.
TGGGAGTTTTTTTTTTTTTTTTTTTTTATATAATATGCATGGTGTATTGCGTCGTTCCATTTTGTAAATCGGAGTCGCCGTGAAAATATAAGTTTTCACGGTTTCATATTTCAAGACAAGGTATGTAAACTGCATAAGTATTTAATGCAAAATTACCAACCCTCCGGATTTTTTAATATCAATAATATTTTTCACAAAAAACATTATTTTTATTTATTATCGTAAATTCTGTGATTAAGAGGAGGATAAATTTAAAAGAAATTATGATATAAAAATTCGAAGGGTTGACACCTCTGTTAGTAAGTTAGATTTAACAAATAAAATAGTTATGCTTATTACAAAATGAAATGAAATTTTTATTTATTGATGTAGGAATACAGAAAAAGAACTTGTTCTTAGTTACTTTGAAGTAACTATATTGTAGTATTTTATAGTTTTATTCATAAATTACATTAGTAACTTATGAATAAAACTATAAAATACTCCAATATAGGAACAAGATTGATTTATATTTTTTTAATACCACTGTTTTTTAAAGACTTGTGTAAATGCGTATAAAAATTTGATTATTTCAGTTAAATCGATACAAAAGTGTTGGGAATATTGAAAAGAAAAAATAGAACATTTTTATTTCTACTTTTGTTCTTTTTAAAAATATTAAGTTTTAAGATTCATAACATTACTTTTATTAACCTTTTACCACACAAATGGAATATGGAATTAAAAATTCATGTAAAAATTAAATATCATGATTACTGATTTGAAAAATTATCAGGTATAACAGAAAGATGACTTGATTTTTTGAAATAGAAATTCTCCACATCCATACACTCACATATACACACACACACACATATACTGGCTAATTGCCAAAAACTACTTTTTTTGGACTCATGAGACCTTAAAAATATAAATCAGGGGAAAACTCGATATCGAATTTTTGGACCGAACACAATACTTTCATTACCTACGGTAGTAGGGTAATGGAAGTAAAAATATTTCAAGGATGTTATTAATTTATCCTTAAATTTGCCAATCTTTATCAATTTTTTCAAATTGAAACCTAATACGAGTTTTAAAATACAATTGTGAATTTTCTGCATTTGTTTGTTTTTAAGTTATTCTGATAATAAATATGCATATAAATCAATCACTAAAAACAGAAAAAAAAATGCTTTTTGTATTCAGAGAACCCCAAAACGTGACTTTATTCAAAAACCTGAGTTGAAAATAGAACTTCAAAAAAATACTTTGTTTACATTATAGGTTCGAAAAATTAATTTTCCTTCTTCAACAGTATTCGTCGACATAAAAAAAAGTGTAGCAAAGCACTTTCGTCAATTACATTCTACAGAAAAGAACGTTTAGCTTAATTTTGAATAGCCCTGTATGTTTTCAATAAACTATGTGCACATCAGATTGTGCATTTAAATTTAATCTTATATGAAAAACACCTAACACAAAATGAAATACACTTTCAGCATTTTCCAAGTATATCCGAGATAGATAAACCGACGCGCACAGACCAACCGCTAAAAACATTATTTTTCGTTTCAGGAGACCTCAAAACATGTAAACATAACACAACTTTATTTCGAAACTGTCTATCAGTTTCAAAAGCATACACTCTCGGAACTGGTAAAGCTAATAAAACCTTGGAAAAAAAAAAAAACTTCGTGCGAGAGAAAACTTATACTCAAGAAATCCTTAATTTTAAAAATTTAAATCTTAATGGTTATTTATTTATTTTTTGTGACGGACTAGACAACAGATTGTTTTCTTCTCCAATTTTTATTACTGAATGTTAACTTATCTCATTAATGTGCTGGTCTATTTTTCTTATAAATAATATAAAATTCTCGATTTAAGAAAAATAATTCACACCTAATAAGGTAAAAATGTAACGTAAAGGACATGACCAAGAAAAAGAAAAAAAAGACATGATTTTAATAATTTATCATTATAAATTATTCATTCTAAACTGAAACTCATTTAAAGTTCAGAGATTTTAATTTATATAAACAAAACTTTCATCTGATATCTAAATTTAAAAAAAAATTGAAATTTTTATTGAATAAATATATAAAAAATAATTTAATCGCGTGATAGACATACCATGTTTTTGCTTATTTAATTTTAAATTTCGTTTTTTAATTAATAATATATTTTTAAAAAAGGTGTTATTTATTAGATTCAATTAGTTGAAAAGCTAAAATAGGTCTTGTCCACTTCCGAAGAAAATTAAACCCTATACTTTTTTAAATATAAATATTTGAATATTTTTTTTTTTTTTTGAAAATATTTACGATAAAGCACTTTCACATCATTTTTTCAAATTAAAAGAAGAAAAAATACAATTTTGGACTTTAAATTGAAATTAATAGCTAGATTTTTATATGAAAAATATAACTTATCTATGAAAGAGAAGAAAATTGTTGCTCTGCGTAGGTGCTGTCACCTAGCGTTAGTTTTGTTTTTTAAATGTTGCCTAATTTAACATTGGGATTCGCTGCGCGTGGAAGGCATCTACTTAAGGAGGCTCTGATTACGTGCACAAGCTACCATTGATGTATGGTGGCTGGTGCACGTAATCCATGTAGAACACTCAACCGCACAGGGCATTGGCGATAGCCTATGTAGCCAAACGCGCTTTCGCCAAAAATATGTCTTTTTAAGCATGAGTGTGGGAATGCGTTGAAGGAAAAACAAGATAATGCTTCTTACTATGAGATTTTTTAAATATAGTTATTTCGTTTTCATTTGCTGTGATATTTAGACGCACTGAATGCTTATTTGTTAAGCATCTATTTCTTCAACATTTTAATGCAGCTTTCAAATAACTTTACTTTGATCATGTCATAAGATGAAGCTTATTTTGAAATAAATTTTCATTGCTTTTTTAAATATATCATTATTATTTTTGTTTTTTTTTTTTTTACTTTCATTAATATATTTAATTTTGTTTAATAAATACAAAAAGATCTTATACAAAGTGTGCGATTTTTAAGACTGACATTACATATATAGTAAAAATGATAAAAATATCTAGAATTTCCTGCATTTAGACTGATGCATAGTGATAAAATGCAGTAGGTGTATGAGCATAGCCATGGAGGTACACTAAATTCCTACATTGCTAAATGACAGAAAAGAAAATTCTCATTTATTGATTACAAAGCTTAGAAAGTACGGAAATGATTAATTTCTTTTTTGTAAATCTTGATAATCTGAAAGGTTTAAAAGAAAGCTGAATAATAAAAAATAGATTAAAAAAAAAATATATATATATACAGACACGACATTATTTCATTATTTAAAACATGAAAATCTGACATTGACAGATTTTAATTTAGCGCCAGAGGCCTACTGCTAAACTTGTTAATATCGACAAATTCTTCTTTAGTTAATTCGTGATGATCTAAATTCCATGATAAAGTTTTCATTAAATCAAACCAATGTGTTTCAGCTGCAGATACTGTAACAACTAACGTTGGAAGTCCAAAATGTCTTATAGCCGCAAAACAACGTTTTTTCTCTTTTTCCCAATGAGGGGGAGGTGTGCCTTGGGGGGGGGACTCATGTCAAAGTTGTACCTTGGGGGGACTCATATCAAAGTTGGGCCTTGGGGGGGACTCATGTCAAAGTTGGGCCTGGGGGGGGGACTCATGTCAAAGTTGGGCCTTGGGGGGGACTCATGTCAAAGTTGTACCTTGGGGGGACTCATGTCAAAGTTGTGCCTTGGGGGGGACTCATGTCAAAGTTGTGCCTTGGGGGGGACTCATGTCAAAGTTGTGCCTTGGGGGGACTCATGTCAAAGTTGTACCTTGGGGGGACTCGTGTCAAAGTTGGGCCTTGGGGGGGGACTCGTGTCAAAGTTGGGCCTTGGGGGGACTCATGTCAAAGTTGTACCTTGGGGGGAACTCATGTCAAAGTTGGGCCTTGGGGGGGACTCATGTCAAAGTTGGGCCGGGGGGGACACATGTCAAAGTTGTGCCTTGGGGAGACTCATGTCAAAGTTGTACCTTGGGGGGACTCATGTCAAAGTTGGGCCTGGGGGGGACTCATGTCAAAGTTGGGCCTTGGGGGGGGACTCATGTCAAAGGTGTGCGTTGGGGGGGACTCATGTCAAAGTTGTACCTTGGGAGGAACTCATGTCAAAGTTGGGCCTTGGGGGGGACTCATGTCAAAGTTGGGCCTGGGGGGGACTCATGTCAAAGTTGGGCCATGTGGGGGACTCATGTCAAAGTTGGGCCTGGGGGGGACTTCATTCAATAAATCCCCATTCAATAAACCGACTGAAATAGGCCCTTAGCACTATTAAGAGTGTATTATAAAAATTCGACAACGCTGTACCGACTGAAATAGGGGTACCTTGGGGGGGGACTCATGTCAAAGTTGTGCCTTGGGGGGGACTCATGTCAAAGTTGGGCCTGATGGGGACTCATGTCAAAGTTGGGCCTGGGGGGGACTCATGTCAAAGTCGTGCCTTGGGGGGGGACTTCATTCAATAAATCCCCATTCAATAAACCGACTGAAATAGGCCCTTAGCACTATTAAGAGTGTATTATAAAAATTCGACAACGCTGTACCGACTGAAATAGGGGTACCTTGGGGGGGACTCATGTCAAAGTTGGGCCTTGGGGGGACTTCATTCAATAAATCCCCATTCAATAAACCGACTGAAATAGGCCCTTAGCACTAATTAAGAGTGACGTATAAAAATTCGACAACTGTACCGACTGAAATAGGCCTCTAGCACTAAAAAAAAAAAAAAAAAAAAAAAAAACATGAAAATCTGACATTGACAGCTTTTAATTTAGTGCCAGAGGCCTACTGCTAAACTTGTTAATATCGACAAATTCTTCTTTAGTTAATTCGTGACGATCTAAATTCCATGATAAAGTTTTCATTAAATCAAACCAATGTGTTTCAGCTGCAGATACTGTAACAAATAACGTTGGGAGTCCAAAATGTCTTATAGCCGCAAAACAACGTTTTTTCTCTTTTTCCCAATGAGGGGGAGGTGTGCCTTGGGGGGACTCATGTCAAAGGTGTGCCTTGGGGGGGACTCATGTCAAAGTTGTACCTTGGGGGAAACTCATGTCAAAGTTGGGCCTGGGGGGGACTCATGTCAAAGTTGTGCCTTGGGGGGGAATCATGTCAAAGTTGTGCCTTGGGGGGGACTCATGTCAAAGTTGTGCCTTGGGGGAGGGACTCATGTCAAAGTTGGGCCTGGGGGGGACTCATGTCAAAGTTGTGCCTTGGGGGGACTTCATTCAATAAATCCCCATTCAATAAACCGACTGAAATAGGCCCTTAGCACTATTAAGAGTGACGTACAAAAATTCGACAATGCTGTACCGACTGAAATAGGGGTACCTTGGGGGGGGACTCATGTCAAAGTTGTGCCTTGGGGGGACTTCATTCAATAAATCCCCATTCAATAAACCGACTGAAATAGGCCCTTAGCACTATTAAGAGTGTATTATAAAAATTCGACAACTGTACCGACTGAAATAGGCCTCTAGCACTAAAAAAAAAAAAAAAAAAAACATTAGTTTAAGAAATAATGTTTAAATTTGATTAAAAATGCAATAAAAATTTTGATAAAGATTTTAAAACCCAAAGTAAGAGCATTTCTATTTCGATGTTTTCTGTAAATATTGAATAACAACATTTCATTATATACAATATATTTAAATTTCTCTGGATAGCCATCATCTTAACTATCCCTCTAAGTCTTAATTTTCTTGAAAATAGTTAATGTCTGAGTCATAGCGTTAACATTAAAAAATAAATAAATAAATAAAATAAAATAAAATAACTTACGACGAAAATTTTTTAAATCATCGTACTAAAATTAAATAATAATAATACTAAATATAAAATTTTGTTTTCTTGTTTCAATTCAATTCTTTGATTCGAAATCTATTCAAACTTTGATTATTTAAAAGATTTATATATAACATTTTATGTTTTGAGTATGATTCTTGAAACTCTTTTCTGTTCATGGGTGTTGTTTATATGACAAATTAGAAAACAAGCAAGGCCCATAGCCAACGGGAAGTTTCGGAATTTCTCCGCCCTTTCAGAAATTTGCAAATTTGGGAAACTGTTTTGAGTTGTAAATCATTTTTAACAAAAAATATTTTGTAATAAACCTTCAAACACTCTCCCTCTCCACCCCACTCCCAACAACCCCAACAATAAAAAAATAAAAAAATAAAAAAATAAAATCTTGCTGTAACCTTGAAAATAGTACAAATATTTTTTATTCAAATTTGTAAACAAAAATTAATGTTTGTGATAAAAGCATAATAGTAATAGTTATTATTGATACTGATGATAACAGTATGTAGGTCTATCGGTAAATTTGCGTATAAGAAGGATTTTTTTTTTTTTTTTTTTTTTTTAGATTAAAACAAGGTATTAATATTTTAAATACATTTTTTAGATGTTTTCTTTCTACAATTTCCGATCTACAACAAATAAAACTTTACAGAAAAATTACATTAATTAAATCATCATTTTTACAAGTACTGTATATTTTATAAGTATTACTTATGTGTTAATTTCAGATAACTTAATTTCATTTCATTATCAAAATTTAAAAATATTTTATTTGAAATATTGACATATAAAAACAGAAGCTAGAACTTAGTACATAATTTAAATTCGTAAAAATTAGACCTTTGAAAATGAATTGTTAAAATACTGCTTTAATGAAAAGTACATATTATTTTCATGTTATTAAATTACATGTTACTTTCATATCTTTATATATATATATATATATATTATAATAAATTTCTTCTAAAAGTATTTTAGAGTTATTTGAAAACTAATGTAATTTAATATTTTTTATTTTCAACAGTTTCTCTCATCCATTTATATTTTTTACCTGATAGAACTTTAAAATGGAATATAAAACTTTTCTGATAAATAGATCTACATTATATTACATTAATTATACAGATTACATTGATTTTTTCCTTCGTAATTTCTTTTATTCTTTTAAATTAAAAATGTTAATGCTATGCCATTGACTACTGTCAACAAATATAAAGCGTAGAGTGATAATTAAGATAATGACTATCCAGAAAAAAAAAAATCTAAATAAGATGAAGTGTTGTTTTTGAAAATCTTTAAAAAACTCAAAAACCCCCCAAATTGAGTTCCTCTTTCCTCTGAGTCTTAAAAGCTTCAGAATTTTCATTTTATTTTTAATTAAACTATAAAAAATTAAAATATATATATTTTTTTTTTTTTTGTGAAGTTAATACTATATATATATGTATAATTTACATTTTATTATTTGACTTACTTTAAAACCTTTATCGAACTTCTTAAAATCAAAATTTACAAAAGGAAAATAATCTTTTGCGTATTTTCAAAGCCTTCTCTTCATTATATGTGAATTCTCTTTTCTGTCCTTTAGGAAGGTGGAGGAGGAATCTAGTCTAACCCTTTAGCTATGCTTATACATCTGCTGCTTTTGATCACTACACGTCCGATTAAATGCAGAAAATTCTAGTAATTTTTATTAATTTTGCTATATATGTCAGTCAGTTTTAAAAATCATACACTTTGTATTAATATTTTTTGTATTTACAAAATTAAATTACTAAAAATTAAATTAAAAATATCATTTAATAAAAAAAAAAAAAAAAAAAAAAACAATAAAAAATAAACTCGTTTGATAAAGTTGAAAATAAATGAGAATTTATAAATTTACTTCAAAATAAACTTCGTTTTGTGGCATGATCAAAATATAAATTTTTCAAACCTAGATTAAAATGTTGTTTTTTGAAGACATTAATGGTGGCCAGTCTCCCTTTAATTTATGTATGGATAATCGCACCGGTCGATTATCGGCCACACAGTCTTGCAGTTACAAGCTCAACGCTCTAAGACCATAAACAGGCTACCGAGGTCTTAGCACATACTTACGAATGAAAATAATTTTTATTGTCAACTTGAATATGATTATCTGTTATATCTAGACAATTAAAAACACTTTAAAATATGTCTTTATAAATATCTAAAGTAGCTTTTATTGTATGTGGTCGATAAAGTCGGTGATAAATTTATTTTAAATTATGCTGATTCCCCCCCCCCCCCCCTAAGAAATTCTCTCTTTTAAAATTATTTATTGTTTATTACGTATTAAAAATCTGTATAGTTGAAATGTTTATTTTAGATTGGTCCCTTATACATGTTAAAGGAAGATGGTAAGCATTAAAAATCGAACTTTGAAATTTCTGTCTTAGTGTTATGAAATTTTGCATAGATATGCATTGAAATATATCAATATTAAGTATATCAAAATTTCTCAAAAAATTTAAGATAAAAAAATTTTAAATTTAAAATTTGCATTTTTTTGAAAATTTCCAATACGATTGAGTTTTTAAATTTTTCACTCGATTTTACATTATTATATTTTATCGAGGTTTTCTAAACTATTTTGTTTATTAACTAGGGGACTGATTGAAAAGTTAATTTTAAAAAAATATTTTTTACGTTTGAATCTTAAAAATTTACATAATATTTCAACATTCAAACGTAAAAATATTTTTAAAAAATTAACTTACAAATCAGTCAACTAAATACACTAGTCGACAAAAAAAAAAATTTTGGAGGGTAACAAAAATGAAATTAGTTATTTTCAACTAATGGTGTAGTGCAGAATTAAAAAATAATAGCGAAAAATCTGTAACACGTACAGATTTTTTGTTACGATTATTTAATCTGTACTGGAAGCAATAATCCCTGTCTATAAAAAGTACACTTAATACTGCTTTGTTAAATAAATCCTTGTCGAGTCATGTTCTTAGTTAGTCTAAGAAAATGATTCGATAAGGATTTATTTAACAAAATCGTATTAAATGTACTTTTTAATATCGGAAATATTTGCTAGTGCTCAGATACTTTTGCTGTCGACTGTATTGTAAAAATAAAAAAATGAAAAAATGAAATTTGCCATTTTCTGATATTTAAACAAAAAAAATGGAACAAACATGGTTGCCGGGACTCTGATTTGCCAGGACTATGGGTTGCCAGCAGGAAGGGTTACAACCTGTGATACTGTGAAAATGATAAAAATTCCTGAAAATTGCCATTTTCTGATACTCTAACAGAAGAATGTGACGTGGTGGGACTTTATTGCTTGCAGATATTTAAATAAAAATTGCAATTAATAATAAAAATAATAATTTGACCGTTGTTACCAAACCACTGTAGACCAGTGTTATTGCACAAAAAGTGTTTAGAATATATTGACAAACTATAAAAATGTAAAATCGAGTAGAGAATTTAAAAACTCAGTCGATGAAGCATTTTAAAAGATTTCAAAAAAGTTAAAATTTTGATTTTTTTTTTTTTTTTTTTTTTTTACTTTTTAAGGGTTTTCGAGAAATTGTAATACATTTAATATTAAAACACCTCAATGCACATGTATGCAAACTTTCATAACTCTACACTGTAAAAAATATGTCCTATTTGCTGCCAGAAATTCTCTGTAATTTGAGAAAAAAAGTTCTGACAGAGTAATTATTTCGTAAATTATGCGTATTTTCCCAAATTACAGAGAATTTCTGGCGGCAAATAGGACATATTTTTTACAGTGTAGGACAGTAATTTCAAAAACCGATTTTTAAAGATTTTCAATGCCCACCATACCTTTAAGAGGACCTAGAATCTTTGACTTGGCACCATTGAAATAGGGTTCATACAAAAGCTCATATTTCCATTTAATATTTATAAATATTAGGCTTATTCAGTTTAATATATATTCATGCAACAATTCTTATAGTTATTGATATAATTTTTACAGATTTGAAATCGTTAAATTGCGTATACTAAGGTTGATTTTTTTTTTTTTTTTTTTTTTTTTTCATGAATTTATGCTTTTCAAATTGCTAAAACCTCTAAGGGTATTTCAGAAAATGCTTTTTTTTTTCTATTTTTAATATATATATGTGTGTGTGTGAGTTAACACACTAGATTCTAAACGCTTTGCTCGAATGAGCTGTAAGTTAATATGCATGTTACAAGTCACCGTAGCACGAACTCTGTTGATTTTGATGAATCTAGCATTTATAGTTTTTTTACAGGGACGCAAAGAAAAAGTTTTTATCATTATGGCCTATGGACCAAAATTTTAAAAGTGCAATTGCATCTAAACGCCTTATTCAATTGAGCAAAAAATTTATACACATATTATAGATCACAGATACTCAATCTGTATAGATTTTGGAGAATCTAGCACTTATAGTTTTTTTTTTCTTTTTTTTACAGGGACACAAAGAAAAATTCTTTATCATTATTGGCTATGGGACCAAATTTTTAAAAGTGCGATAGTGTCTAAACGCCTTATTAAACTGAGCAAACAATTTATACACATATTATAGGTAACAGTTGCATGAATTGCATAGATTTTGGTGAATCTAACACTTCTAGTGTTTTTACAGAGACACAACAAATAATTCTGTATCATTATGGCCTATGGGGTAAAATTATTTAAAGTGCGATATCATCTAAATGCCTAATCCGTTTGAGTGGAAAATTTATATACGAGTTATAGGCCACCAACACACAAACTGTATAGATTTTGGTGATCCTAGCACTTAACAAGTTTTACAGGGACACAAATAAAATTTGTTCATCATTAAGACCAATAGGCTCAAATTATTTAAAGTGCAACAGCGACTAAACGCTTTATTCATATGAACTGAAAATTTATATACATGTTGTACGTCACCGTCACAGGACCTTTATGAACTTTAGAGAATCTAGCACTTAAGGTTCTTTTTCAGGGACAAAATACAAATTTCTTTATCATTGTGGCATATAGGTTCAAACTTTAAAGTACGATAGCGTCTAAATGCCTTATCCGATGGAGCTGAAAACTTATATAATTATTATAATTCACCGTTGCACTAACTATAAACATTTTGGTGAATCTGGCATTTGTAGGTTTTTACAGGGACACAACAAAATATTCTTTATTATTATGATCTAAGTGTTCGGTAAAATAGCGTTAAATTAAACATCATGTACTATATAAAGAAAAATACTCAAACTCTCTATTATAATTTTTGCTGTTTTGTTTATTTAACGACTCCTCTTACTTTACTTTATCTACAGAACCATTAATTAATGTTCGGAAAGTCGAGTGGAGTCACTCCAGATTTTTTTTTCCAAGTGGTGCCACTTGAATATTTCTCATAACAATAATTTTTGAAATACTGATTTAATTTGAACTAGAGCTTGACAATGAATTTATCATACAAATATACTGGATGATTTCGCTGGGCAAGTTGTTTCGCCATTTTCTTTCCAAGTAGCAGGCACTTAGACTGCCATTTGAAAACTTGCCATAACAATAACTTTTGAAAAACTACACTGATTCGAACCACAGTTTGATAGTGAACCTATGCTTCAAATATCTTGGATGGGTTTGCTGGGCAACTTGCTCCACTATATTGTTTCCAAGTGGCATCCACTTGAAAATTTGTTATCACTGTAACATTTGAAACACTTAATCAGTTCAAACCAAAGTTGAAAAATGGATTAATCATTCAAACAACTATGATTTCGGTGGGGAAGTTTATTGCCAAGTTGCGTCCACTTGAACTCTGCCACTTGAGGCTTTGTTATCGCGATAACGTTGAAATATTGAGTTTATTCGAACTAAAGTTGGACAGTGGACTTATTTTGAAAATATTATTGCGTACTTGGTGGTTCGTAAGTTGTCCGAGAATGAAAGGCGAAACTTGCAAAAGTTCAGTAGTTTATTTACAGAAAATTTCAGAAGAATACAGGTCGGTTCAACTTCAGTTTCACCAGTAAACACAGCTTAAATAACAGCTGTCAACAGCAAATTCACAGTTCAAAATATATCAAAGTATTAACATAAAGCAAGGCTCAGAACTCCTTCAAAAACCATGCAAGCGTTTGGCGAAACTCAACTGCAATTGACTGACTTGGCGCGTTCGGTCCCCTTTTATACACAGAACAATCGAACCCAGAAAAATTTAGAAATTTCACATAACTCGTTAACCAATCACGTTACAGCGTCCATCTTTGGTATATCGATAGTAAAGATTTTCTCACCAAAAGTCGCCAAAAAGTCGCCGAAGGGAAAATCGCCAAATTTGGCGCCAAATCCATAACCTGCCTTATTGAAGCTTTTTAATGCGTTTTTAAGGGAAAATTAGGCTGTTTTAACTCAAATAGAAACTAGAAATGCAGAAAATTAGCATTTTATCAATTTACTAAGCCTCTTTGAAAGAATTTACAAAAATAAATAAATAAAATAAAATAAAAATAGAATTATTTACAAATTTTCAACAATATCTTCGATTAGTTCACTGAACAACTTTCTCAACCATTTTGATCCACTTAATTTTTCAACACGATGATTTTTGAGATTCCGAATAAATTCGAACTAAATTTGTACATAGACTTATCCACAAATGCATTTGATATATTTGTTAACTTAGCCTACCATCTTGTTTCCAAGCGCCGGCCACTTGAAAATTTTAAATTCACATAAAAAGGTGTTTATGAACCGATTTGCTTAAAACTCCATATGTGCATAGCCTACATCAATATTTCTACCAATTCCATTAATAATTTGCAGCCGACATTTTGAAACAAAATGACGGCTACTTAATAAAGAAAAAGAAATCAACCTTCCCTTCCGAATAAGTCGGAAGGACTTGTAAAGTATTTTTACGTCTGGGTGCGTAATAATATTTTAATCTTTACTAACTAAATTTTTATTAATTAAAACTTCTACATAGAGGTCGCACCCCGCCGTAAAAATACTCTAATTTATAACTTTATAATGCAGCCAAAAAACTAACACAAATAACAAAGAATTTTGAAAGAGATTAGGATTTATTAGAAAGATACGTGCAGAGTTATTGGCAGATCTTCATTAAGTAAGGCATTGAATTCTTGGAAATCAATAGCGGCGGCGAAATTTGATATCAATACTTATTTTTATTTTTATTTTTATTTTTTCGGCTACCTAAAAAAGATAACAATTTTTGCTGGGTGGGGTGACTTTTACAATAGTATTGTTTTTTATGAGATATCACTTAATTTTGCAGGTTATGTATGTTCTTTTATAAATACAATACGTATGCATAATGGGTGTATTTGTGTAATATATCAATGAAAATCGGGTATGTTATGCATAGATGTAAATATAGTGTTACGAATTCCTAAATAGTACTAGTTATTGAAATTTAATTTTTCCGACTGAATGAAAATAATGCCGGCATTATTTTCACTCAGTCGGAAAAATTAAATTTCAATAAATATGATTTTCTTCCACAGTTGATTGTGTGATTTTATTAAAAAATAGTACTAGTTATTTTTATGTGATTTCTTTCTAAGAGGCTTAGTCAGATTATAAAATGTAAATTTTTCGTATTTCCAGTTTGTTTCCGAGTTAAAAAAGCTCCTTTTGCGTTAAAAATCCGCTTTATCAGGGCAAGTAATGGACTTGGCGACGAATTTGGTGACTTCATCGTTCCTTGACGACTTTTTGGCGATCTTGTCGAGAAAATATTTATTATTGATATACCGATTGTCTAAGCTCTAACTCGATTATTACGGAAGTTACTGTAAAATTCTGGATTAATGGCAGGCTATAGTAGCGCCACCTGTTGTCCGATAAGCTATTAAATTGAACTGATATAAGGTCTCATAATGGACTTCTAACATGTCACGTATTGTTTGACTGTAAACAGTTGAACCTGAGATATAGCTTTCCCTTTAAACTGCGGAAGTCGCGGTATAGCAGCCCCACCTGTTGAGCAGTTGACACCAAAACTTGATAGGCACTAATTTAAGTCAAGGTGCATCTACATATACAATGATATGCATTTCTGTGCAGTAGTTCCTGAGATATAGCCTTCACTTAAATTGCAGATATTGCTGTATAACAGCGCTACCTTTTGGCCGATAAGCATTCAAATTGCACCAGCATAATGTCTTATAATGGCCTTCTTACATAACAAGTTTTGTTTGATGATAAGCAATAGAACCTGAGCCATAGACTTCCCTTAATTTGCGGAAATCACTGTGTAGCAGCGCCACCTGTTGATCGGTTCGCGCCAAAAAATTATAGGCGCTAATTAAGGTCAAGGTGCATCTACATGTAAATTTATATGCAATCCTGTGCAGTAGCTCCTTTTCTATAGCCTTCCTTTAAATTGCAGAAATAGCTGTATAGCAGCGCCACCTTTTGTCTCATAAGCACTCAAATTAAATTTGTATAAGGTCTCATAATGGCCTTCTTACATATCAAGTTTTGTTTGACTGTGCGAAATAAAACATGAGATATAGCCTTCCCTTTAAATTGCGGAAGTCGCTGTATAGCAGCGCCACCTGTTGAGCAGTTGACACCAAAATTTGGTAAACACTAATTTAGGTCAAGGTGCATCTACATATAAAATTATAAGCAATTCTCTGCGGTAGCATTCCCTGCGGTAGCATTCCCTGAAATTGCGGAAATCGCTGTATAGTAGCGCCACCTGTTCCTGTTGTCCGATAAGCTTTTAAATCGAACTGATATAAGATCTCATAATGGACTTCTTACATATCAAGTTTTATTTGACTGTACGCAGTTGAACCGGAGATATAGCCTTCCCTTTAAATTGCGGAAATCGTTGTATAGCAACGCCATCAGTTGAGCAGTTGACACCAAAAGTCTATAGGCACTAATCTATAATATTAAAACACAAGGGTATTTCTTTAAGACCAAAATCGCCCGATCTGCGCATGCGCGAGAAAATTATGAACCAATGCGGAATGAGAATATTCCTTACCCTTGATGCAGTGCAATATGAACATCAGTGATAAAACTCGAGCAGACGACAATGATGACAATGATACTTCGCAGACCCAGACGCCTCATTAAAGCTCAATAATAAAAACAATTCACACGATTAATTCATTGATTCATATTTTCCATGGAAGTATATTAAAAATAAAGCAATTCGCGATTACTTATCGACTATCGCTGTATGCATTTTCATTTCACCGAAAATTTTCCTTCACAGGATAATATTTTAAGAGTTTTTGTGGCGCCATCTTTTATCATTTAAACATACCATACCATATTCTTAATATTATTTTTTTCAGTTTCTTAAGAGAAAAAAAAAACTTTTAAAATTAATAAATTGTCTGTGTTTATTGTTCTTTAAAAGTTAACTCTTATCAATTGAAAACTTTGTTTAGAAAAAATGAAGGTAGATGTTTAAAATCAAAGGAAGTTTTATTTTATTTTATTTATTTATTTTTTTTTTTTAATCTAATTTTAAATTGATCTCTTATATTTCATTTCTGTACTATATTACAGAAAAAAATTATTTAAAAAGAATAACCTTAAAAATATTGATATTTTATACGAGTAAAAATATGAATGGAATAACTTATTATTAAAAATATAA
Organism: Salticus scenicus; assembly: GCA_963930645.1. NCBI lineage: Eukaryota > Metazoa > Arthropoda > Arachnida > Araneae > Salticidae > Salticus > Salticus scenicus. The sequence continues at coordinate 258,615,839 of OZ005650.1, read as the reverse complement.
TGAGCAAATTAACTTGCTATAGCATTAAATGCATTCTTACTTATTCGGGCCCTGTGTAGTATATTCTATTTCAAAGGGAAAATAAATTGTAATTATAGAATGAAAAGAAAACACAAAATACTTTTAAAATTTATTTTAAATTAAATTATTTTGCCTTATAAATTTATGTGATTTTAAAAGTATTTTTATAAAAAAAAAAATCTGAGAATTTTTTTTTTTTTTTTAATTATTATTATTGACAGATTATAGATGACGCCACAGTTATATTGTAACTGAAATGGAATATTATAGATGCGAGCAAATTAAAATAATGTGTATGAAAAACATTAAATATTGATGTGTGCTTTCTTTCTCCATTCTTACCATAATTTATAAATTCTGTCTCTCCTTTAATTATTCCAAACATTCTTTTGGTCATATTTAGAGTAAAATTAGAGAAAAAATCTTCGGATTTCAATTTGTTATATAGATTACGCTTAAATTTTGCATATTGAAATTTCATGAAATTTATTCCCCCTTCCCCTTCAACCAAAAAATAATTGATTACAGCAGTGGATTTTAAACTGGTTAAGAGCAATGCGGATTATTAAAACAGGGATGTTTAAAACTTTATGCCGTGAAAAGATTTAAGATGCACATGATCCGTCAAATTTTGACGGGTATTAATTAGTTTAGATTAAGGTGCATCTATAAATAAAATTATATGCATTTCCGTGCAGTAGTTCCTGAAATATAGCCTTCACTTAAACTGCAGATATCGCTGTATAGCAGCGGCACCTGTTGGCCGATAAGCATTCAAATTACACCAGCATAATGTCTTATGGTGGCTTTATTATTTATCAAGTTTTGTTTGATTATACGCAATAGAACCTGAGATATAGCCTCTCCTTGAATTTCGAATATATCTGTATAGCAGCGCCACCTGTTGAGCAGTTGACACCAAAAGTTGATACACACTAATTTAGTTCAATGTGCATCTACATATAAATTTATATATACTTCTGAGCAGTAGTTCCGGAGATACAGTTGCCACAAAATTTTTGTCACACACACACCGGCAGACAGAGACACTTACATTTTCTAAAAATGGTCAAATGTGTTCCAGATCTCTCAGAACGACTCTAGACCTCTCAACTTTCATCTATTGAATATAGAAGAAAGTAAAATCTGAATTGACTTCACTCGACTTTCTGAACATTTAGTAAATGATGTTTAAAAAGGTTGAATCGGGAGAATAATATAGTAAATTTGAATTTTTCCATGAAAATATTTCTCTTATATAATATATGATCGAAATCTAATTATATGTTTTCTTCCATCATCCGTAATTTTATAAAATTAACGAATCGCTATTTTATTTAATCCCCCACATTACTTTTGTTAAAAGCCTATTTAGCGCGTCCTTTAAGCATTAATTTATTACGAAATACAATTATTTTTCTTATTACTAAACTATTTCTTGTAAATATTTTAAAAGTTTTAAGAAAAAAAAATTGTATTTTATTAAACCATTTCAATCCATTTTTGTAAAAAAAAAAAAAGACTAAATAAATAAATAAATAAATAAGATAAATAAAAAAACAGAATTTATTACTATTTAATGTCTTATTTAATGTTAAAATTAAATTCATTGAAAGCGATCGCCATCTCTTGACAAATTCACGAAATTTTTGGAGTAAATATTACAAAATTAAAAATAACTGTCCTGTCTATTGATCAAAAAAAAAATTATTGCAAAAGGCACTAAAACAGGTCAGAAGGAATGTTTATGCAAAATTTCAACTCAATAGCTGCAGAACTTTAGGCTCAATCGCTGTCAAACTTAACAAGGAAAAGAAGAAGAAGAAGGAGAAGCAGAGAAGAAAGTACCCGGGAAATTTCGGGTTTTCGAAGTTATATAACTCAGGCCCCTTAATTCGGAACGACATGTAGATTTGTATGTTTGTCTTAAGGGTATGCTCAAGGTCTGAGTAAAAAATCATAGGTCTTGTGGATCAGAGAGCTGAGATACAGGTAGTCGAAAAGTCCGAGATGCTATGTCGACATAATATACACTTGTAGCGTTTCACCATCGACTTTCCTACTTTGTAAATTTCATTTGTTTTTCTTAATGTCTGTTTTAATTTGGCGGAGTGGAACGCTACCGCGTTCCTTGATTTATATTAATATATTTATAGACTGTGCATCCAAACGATGTATACAATTATTTTTTATTTTGAGATTTTAAGATATTAGTTTATAAATAATAATGATAATAATAATAATAATAATCTTCATCCCCTTAAGTGATGTATAAATTGTGACCAAGTTTCACGACGTATAATGTCATCTGATGCAAGTCCTCCTGCTGTAGAGAAAAATAAATGGAATTATCTTAAAGTGTTATCCACTTTGCCATTGTATTATCCCATCTATTATCATAAATATAAATAAAGCTTTATGTCTTCTATTCCCTTGAGAATTTGTCGTATAATTCGAATTTTTCCAGGTTGTAAAATGTATATAAACAGATATTATTAAAAAATTCGTTTTCATTAAAAAGACCTTTAAATGCATGCTATTCTAATGTTACCTTGTAAAAATGCATGAGCTTTTTATAATGAATATGGTTGTCTCTTAATGTTATGCAACTATATTTCTATAAAAGAACACACACGCACACACACAAAAGAAAAAAAAAGAAAAAAAAGATGGTTTAAAAAATATTTAAACAATTCAGTAATCATTTTAGTACATTCAAAATTATTAAATTATTTTTTATGTGTTCTCAGCTATTTTAAAAAACAAAAAAGATTATCAT